>PVHX01002913.1:0-49786 GCA_004024805.1 Geosciurus inauris
AGGCAGTATATTCCAGAGTGTAGTTAGGGCCCCCCAAGATGGCTCCATCTCCTGCTGACCAGTTACACAGGTGGCCTCCCTGTCAAGTTCCTGAGCAAAAGCCCAAAGTTATACTGGGCAAAGTGCCTGGCACAGGCACATGGCAGGTGCAGTCTGTGGTGGCCCAAAGACTGGAACAAATCCACTCAGAGGCCTTTGCTGGGGCCTCTGGGTGCCGTCCTCTGCCCAGCTCCTCAGCTCACTTCCCTTTGCTCCTCCTTCCTTCCTTCCCCTCCCAGAACTCCAAAGGGGCAGCCTGGAAGGGAAAGGTCACCCTCAGCTGACCCCCCCAGACTGGAAAACAATGCTCCCTGCTGAAGCCACAGGACTCCTGGGGACTCCTAGAAGTAACAGCTCTCCCTTTGCAGCCAGGGGAAGGCCTCAGCAGTCCACCGGGCTGGTGACCTAAGCCACTTTCTCCCCACAAGAGTAGTAAGTTAGAGGGAACAGATTTTGTCTGATTTCTGGGAGTTTTTCACAACTGACCTGTGGAAAGGAGGGATTTTACACCGATTCCTTAACAGGGTGGGGCAGGAATGAAAGGAAGGAATTTGGAGGGACTAGGAGGAGGGCAGGGAGCAAACAAACTAGGGAACCCTGGCAGTAGGGGAGGGAGGGAGGGCGGCCAGCTCTACCCAGGTGCACCCAGAACTGCATTTAAAGCATAAGTCCAGCCAGGCCTGGTGGCGCACGCCTGTAATCCCAGCACTTAGGGAGGCAGAGACAGGAGAATCGCGAGTTCAAAGCCAGCCTCAGCAACAGCGAGGTGCTAAGCAACTCAGTGAGACCCTGTCTCTACATAAAACACAAAATAGGGCTGGGGATGTGGCTCAGTGGTCAAGTGCCCCTGAGTTCAATCCCCAGTACCAAAAAATAAAATAAAATAAAATAAAGCACAAGTCCCTCGCTTGCCCTGGGAGTTTGGCCATCCTAGAGGGGAGCCTTTCTCTAATGGGAAAGACAAAACAGTCCATCACTCTGGTCCGGGCATCCCCGACTCTGAGTATGGGACACTATGGCTGAAGTTGAGAGAGCCCCACAGCCCCACACTCTGCCCACAGCTGGTGCAGCAGTGGGAGCCTAAGACCCTTCCCCTCCGTCCCGTGGGTAGCCAGGAACTGAGCCCACTTCTGGGGTCCACCGGGGCTCTGGACCCCCATGGGGAGGAATCCCAGCTGCAGCCCAAGTTGGGCTGGCCATTCCCTCTGGACAGAACCAGGACAGCCCCCAGGACCCCCCCAGGGCTTTACCTTTCATGGCGAACACCCCTCGGCAAAAGTCCTTGAAGTTGATTCTCCCCAGGTCGTTGGGATCCAGATATTTCACAAGTTTTTCCACCTGTGGGAAGGAAAGAGGACAGGTGTGAGGAGCCCAGGGCACCAGCGTGGGGAGGCTGGGCTGGAGGAGAGCAGAGAGGAGACCAACATGGCCAGCCTGGTCCCCCGTGGGCTCTGCACCAAGCCCCTCGCAGCTGTGGGGTCACCTCATTCTCCACAGGTCAGGAACACTGCGAGTGAGGAAAGCAAATATTCCAGCTTCTCAGAGTTCAGGGATTTGTCCCTGGGAGCTCCCTTCTCCAAACAGGCTCCGCAATTGAATACGAAGGCTCTACTGTGGCATTTAAAAATAGTGGTTTCTGGGTGGGGTTGTGGCTCAGTGGTAGAGCGCTTGTCTAGCACGTGTGAGGCACTGGGTTCCCACGTAAAAATAAATAAATAAAGGTATTGTGTCCATCTACAACTAAAAATAATTTTTAAAAATAGTGGTTTCTTTCACACAAAACAAACAAATTCATTTAAAAAATTAGAAACTGCTATTTCCCACCTTTCTTTGAAAAGACATAGTTTTAGCCACATTTAGGAAAAAAGAATATCTGTATTTTATAGTTCTGAGACTCTTGGTCAAATTCCTCTTTGTCAACAAAGAGATATGAGGTAACACGTGTACAAATTATTTAAAATTATAAATTACATAAGGTTAGAGGCAAAACCAAGAATTGTCAAGATAGTGGCAATGTGGAAGGGACAACATATGGGGTGTTTCAGGGCCCCAGCTGATGATGGTCTTTGTTTTGGGGTCTCCCTAAGTTGCTGAGGCTGGCCTCGAACTTGAGATCCTCCTGCCTCAGCCTCCTGAGTAGCTGGAGATCTCTCCCCAGGCCAGCGTGCTCCCCCTCACCAGGCCTGATGATGGTCTATTTCTTGGACCCAGTGCTAATGGCATAGTGAAAAGTCTCCGAGCCAACACTTCGGTCAGTACATTCTTCTGTTCCAGTTTGACATTATACTTCCATAAAGTGTTTTAAAATAAATCAGGAGACCAGGTTTAGCCCAAGGGAGTTGGCTGTTCCTGGTGCTGGGGAGTCTCTCTCCCACGCAGCAGTCACCAGCTCAGAAACGCGTGTCCACGTGGCCTGGTGTATGAAGCCTGCGTTGCTCGTGGCTGTGAAAGGTTCTGCCCAGTGGCTACACCACTGCTTACCCAGCCGCCTCGCCTGACAGTTGACACTTGGGTATTTCCAACGTTTGGCTACTGAAACTCATCTTGGGGTTTCTACAGTTGTGTGGATGCCCACTGACACAGGGCCTCTCGGGTCCTTGCTTCCTCGCTGCCAGTCACTCCCCACCTCAGGACCGCCTCCAGCACCACCTGCTCAACATCCATCCCCTGACCCCGTCCTGCCGCTGCACGGTTCCGCTGCATCACTGGGGCTGCTCCCTGTCACCCACATCAACACACACCCTGCTTGTATCCCAAGGTTCCCTTCTCTTCCACATCACCCCTTGGACTCACCTGGTCGTGGCCATCACTGGACCCTCGCATAGTCCCTCCTGGACTATGCAGGTCTCCTAATTCATCTACCCTCTTACGCCTCCAGCCCCCTCTAATTCATTCTCCTCTCCAATTAGAATCCACTCCAGTGGTAAAATCACTGGAAGGTGCTTAAAACTTTCCAGTTATTTTCCATTACTTAGGATAAGATACAAACTCCACATTATAGCCTATAGGTCTGTATAAGATCTGCCCCCTTCAGTCCCATCTCCTCCCCATCACTCAACGGACTCCAGGCACACGGGCCTTCGCTTTCCACCAATTCGTCAAATAAATTAAACTTTTCAGACTCAGGGCCTTTGCACATGCTGTTCTGTATATCTTGTTCTCTGTGTTTGTGTTGGGGGGTGTATATGTGTGAAACCCAGGACCTTGTGCATGCTAAGCATATGCTCTACCATTGAGATAAACTAGGGGAGAAGGGCAGTTTGTTTTCTTTTTTGTTTTAAGAGATGAGGATCTTTCTATATTGCCAAGGCTAGCCCCAAACTCCTGGGTTCAAGTGATCCCTGCCCCAGCCTCCTGAGCTGAGGGACTATAGGTGTGCACCTCTGCCTGGCTCTGTTCTCTATATCCTGAATGCCTGTTCTCTCCATTCATCGTCTGGCAGCATACATTCTTCAGGGCTCCTTTTGTACCTCTGTTAAATGTCCTCACCCCAGAAAAGCCCATCCTGACCACCCCTGTCTGATTAGGCCTACCCTGCTGCTACCTGGTCTTGCAACACCCTAAACTTTCCTTTAAAGTTCTTTGTGCAATTTGTAATTATATGTTTATATGATGGATTTATCTTCCCTCTGCAAACTCAGGCTCTCTAAGGGCAAAGACTGTTTCTGTTTTGATCACCACTGCATACCTGGTAGCTTGCCATGATTGGCACATACTAGAAGTTTCATAAATATCTGTTGAATAAATAGATATAAACGGTTCAACAAAACAGTTGACAAATTGCTCTGTGTAAAGATGTCTTAATGTAGTTCTCAGTCAGGGCAACTGACTTCAAACTTGCTAGCTCTGGGTGTTTTTTCCCTAGTTTTTGGCAATGGCCAATTTTGTAAGTACTATCTTTTCTAAGTAATTAGAGTCATTCCCCCACCGCAGATTTCCAACTCTTGAATGTCAGCTTTTTGACACGTCTTTTCCAAAGCTTGTTTCTGAATCAGCCTGTAACTTGACGGCATCTCCTCCACAGCGGGCACGCGCATGTGCACGCGCACATACACAGCCATTCATTCATTCATTCATTCAACAAGCCATGGCTGAGCACCCACTCCAGGGCGGACACTGCTGAGGCTGATGGTGGTGGCTGCTGGTCCCACTGGCTCGTCACACATGGTCACGTGGCCACACGCATGTGCAACCACACACACAGCATACCCACGCTCACCGTCAGGCACTTCACCCTTGCTCTGGTAATCACCGTCAGCATCCACAGCACAGCAGGCCAGGACAAGCTGTTTCGGGATTCTCTCTGCTGGGGTGCAGATGATGGATATGAGAGCGCCCTGGCGCCGCCGAGCTGTAGGGAAGGGACTCCTGTTCCTGCTGTGATTGTTCACACACACCGTTATGGGCCAGCTCGGCCTCCCTCCCACTGTGCTGTCACATGCATTGAAGCCCCGTCATGCTGGCAGATCATCTATTCACAAAGATGTTTTTTTTCCTGCCTGCCCTTGGGACGCCTTTCCCGCATGGCTGTTGCAGCAGGGGTCTGGCATCATGGCCTGGGCCCAGCAGGCTCTGGAAGATGAGCAGCAGGCACAGAGGCCCTGCTGCAGTCCTCTTCCCTTCCGAGCTTCACGGCTTTGTGTTTGAATCTCTGTTCCGGCTGGCCCTGCTCTTGCACTCTGGCGTGAGTCTGGGGGTGAGGGATGGGTAGAGGGCCGTGCAATGTCCTCTCGGAGCTGCCCCTGAGTCTGGTACCTTGGGAAAGGCCTGCAGAATTTCAGTGGAGGAGAAAGGAGGTTTTGTGCCAGCTCCTGCCTGGCTAGAGCCTCCTCAGAAGGGTGGCTGCCATTCCTACCCCCACCCGGCCATGGCAGTGTCTGACACTGCCTGACAATGATGTGGCATGGGAGAATAGCTACGCCCAGGTGCCTCCTGCAGGGCTATGGGGAGCCCACCCACAGCCCCAGCTGATGGTTCACCTTCTCTCCTCCCGCCCTCTCCTCGCTGGCATTACAGGGAATGCTGGGATGGGCCAGGGTTACCCTGGACTCCCCGGCTTCTAGGTGCTCAGCCCTACCTCCTCTCCAAGGCCCAGGGCTATTCCTGAACTCTCTCTGGTGCTAGTCAAGGGCAGAACCTGCCCCAGCGTGCTGGATGACTGATGAAGAGCTTCAACAGCAAATGCACCCTAGAGGCAGCAGAGGTCTGTAATCCAGGAGCCCAGAACTCCCTGGGGCCAGGAATGGCCGGGCAAGATGTCCTCTGCCTCCAGGGAAAGCCAGTCCCCAACAGGTGGAGGCTGAGGTTGTTTGATAACGGGAAGACAGAGTCTCAGCACAGAGCACTGAGAGCCACTGCACAGGCCATGGAGCGTCAGTGAGCTGTGGCCCAGGTTACAGCTGGGGGTTTGTGCCTCTTGTGACCTTCCTTCCTTCATTTCTTTCTTTTCTTTTCTTTTTTAGCAGTGCTGGGATTGAGCCTATGCTCTCCCTTCTCTATGGCTTCTCCCATACAGCTCTTCAAAGAGTGGAAGCCCCAGGCCCATGATCATGAAAGTGCCGTGCACACTATAGAACAGCCCTCGTAGAAAACAGGGTCATTGCAAAATTCTTAGAACAACACGTACTGGTTAGTGTTCCTTAATACATAACTATAGGTGTGATGACTTTGAATAATGGTATCGTTATATAGAGAAGTAAGGATCATTCCTGCTGGACCCATGGGGGCTCCCCACGAGTCATGGTGTGGCCTTAATCTCTGGATATAGTCTCACTTTATCCTCACAGCAGTGTAAATAATAGCTGCTATTATAGTCCCCATTTTACAGTTGAGGAAACTGAGACTCAGCTTAAGCCAAAGTTACCACAGTGGTAACTCCTGAACCCAGGTCTCCCTGACCAACTCTGGAATATCCACCACTGTTCTCCCATGGCCTCCCTGCACCCTATAACGTGGGAGACCTCGCCTGGGCCAGTGGCAGGCTCTTACCGGGTCATTTTCGCTGAAGGCTGATTCAATCCCCCTATTCCCTGTGTAGCCAAAGAACTTTATCCCCATGGCTGGGACCCCCACCTGAGTATGGAGGGTCTCCACCTTCCTCAACACAGGTCACCTTTTGCAATGTACCTTGGGGATGCATCTAGCTGACCAGCCTTCTTTTCCCAGGCAGGGAAACGAGTCCCAGGGAGGGGAGGGGCTTGCCCAATTTCACCATGGGACAGTCGCAAATAACCAACCACAGGTAGGGTACCCAGGTGGCCATCAGTGCACACGCCATGCCTGCTAGGCAGACCCCAGGCTCCCCCAGCTCCCAGGCGAAGAGAGAACACCCGCTGGGCCTGGCAGGGAGGACAGAGAGGAGCAGCTGTTGTCATTGAAGCACATGCAGCTGGGCTACTGAGCTTGCTGCCAGGGAAACTGGTTGTTTCTCTGACTGTAAAATATTGATCTTTCCTTTTTGGGGCCGCTCAATTACCAGGCTTCCCCTTCTATTTCTGTTGCCTTTCTCTTCAAGCTGATTTCCCCCCATTCATTCCCTGAGGGCACATCTCTTGCTCAGACCAGACGGTGCTAGAGCCTCCTTGCAGCTCTCTCACTGGTTACCAGCCAGATCCTCCGGAGCCGGTGCCAGCCACCCACGCCTCCCTCATTTCAGACTCTGCAAGTCAGACAGACTCCAGCAAGCCTCTTGCCTCTGAGGTCTCAGCCTCAGAGGAGATAAGCTGGTTTTCTTGGTGTGGTGAGGCTCCCTCTGCATGGTGAGGTGCCAAATAAATATTAGCTATTCCTATTACTCACCAAATAATTAATTAATAATAGGTAATGTTGCATAACCCTTCCTTTGTGCCAGGTACTGTTATCTAAGCTCTCTGTCCGTGTGAATTTATTTAAGTCTTACATCCACCTGGGCAGGAGATACTAGTATCATTCCCACTTTGCAGGTGAGGAGACAGAGTAAGGATCAGGCATCCAGGGTTAAGGTCATGGCCTTAGGAGGCAGCTGAACACAGGTGGCTGAGCTTCAAAGCTTTGGCTCTTACCAGGTCATCATTACCATTTTTGTTACAATAATTATGACCACTATTTTTATTATTATTAGGAGTTTGGGGGCTTGCTCTGACTAGGGGAAGAATATGTCTGTATTCTGTTCTCTTTTCGTCTAGAAAAACTCAATGAACCTTAAGAATTTGAACACCAAAGGAAAAGTTAATTTCAAGAGGTCGTCCTGAGAAAGTAGAGTTTGCTGACTAGCATTCTGGATGAGGCTGTTGATGGGCTTAACTTTGCTAATTAGATGCTAAAAACCAAGGGAGACTGCTGGCTCTGGTTGAAATGGAGGAAGCACATATTACCTACATTATTGTCCTCCCACTGATCACAAAGGAAAAACCCTGGACAGAGACACCAAACCAGACACGGACTCTGCAAAGTGAATTGGGGAGGAAAACAAAAATACGAGGACGAATACAGTGGTGAGTTTTCTAATTTATTTTTTCTTTGCATATTTCTTTTTTTTCTTTCCCTCCCTCTTCTCTCCCTTCCTCCCTTCCTTCCTTCCTTTTTTGGTACTGGGAATTGAGCCCAGGGATGCTTAACCACTGAGCCACATCTCCAGCCTTTTTAAATATTTTATTTAGAGACAGTCTTGCTGAGTTGCTTAGGGCCTCCCTAAGTTGCTGAGGCTGGCTCTGATCCTCCTGCCTCAGCCTCCCCAGCCACTGGCATTACAGGCATGTGACACCACGCCCAGCTTCTTCACCTATTTCTGCCTGACCTAGACTCTGGTGGCTTAAATCCCAGAACTGTACAGCAGATAGGAAGAGAAATGGCTCCAAAAAACATCTTTTTCTGATGAGAAAAGCTTGGAAAGGGATCTCTTTGGGGCAAACAGAAGGAGAGAAAGGCCATGTTTTAGTTTTCCTCTCTCCCAGCCCCCTCTCCACAGCAATCATGAAGCTGGTGCCTAAAACTCAGAGAGGAAAGATTTTCTGCTTGACAGAGAAACTAGGGAAAGGAATGCACGGGAACTGGAGAGGCAGTACCTGAAAGAGGAGGGAGCTGAACTGGTGTTTAAAGTCCTGGGTCCACCCCTGAGCCGCACATGCGGCTGAAATAACATACCAAAGGCTTTAGGAAATGAACTATAATGTAGACTGAACAGACTGGCCCCTGGAGTGTGCATACTTGGGCAGGATCTGAATAGTACTGCAAAGCCTTTGAAAAATGAACTGGTATTAGAACCACAGCTCATAGAGGGTAAGCTAGGATCTGAGGCTTCCACATAACTGGGTTGATTTCCTGATTAAAACAGCCAGGTACAGTGGTGCACACCTGGAATCCCAGTGACTCAGGAAGCTGAGGCAGGAGAATCACGAGTTCAAAGCCAGCCTTAGCAACTTAGTGAGATCCTAATCAATTTAGTGAAAACTTGTCTAAATACAATATTAAAAAGGGCTGGGGATGTGGTTCAGTGGTAAAGTGCCTCTGGGTTCAATCCCTAGTATCAAAAAACAAAACCAACAAAAAACCCCAACAATATTGACATTCTTCAGGAGATTTTAACAGGATATAGAATCTTGTAATATAATATTCGAAATGCCAAGGACACAATCCAAAATTATTTCACATACGATGAAACAGGAAAAGCAAGATACAAGGGGAAAGACAATCAACACATAGATACTAACCCCAAGATGAGCCAGATATTATCATTATTAGACAAAGATTTTTTTATTGTTTTGTTTTTGACACTAGGGATTAGAAACCAGGACAAAGATTTTAAAGCAGTTAACATAACCATGTTCCATGAAGTAAATGTGAACTCTCTTGAAATAAATGGAAATATAGAAATTCTCTGCAGAAAAAAAAAGAAGCTATAAAAAAGAACTAAATGGAAATTTTAGAATTAAAAAATACATTAGCTAAAGTTAAAAAATTATCTGGATGGGATCAATAGTAGGATGGAGATGATAGAAAAAATCAACACTAGAGGTAAATGGATGGAGTTGGAGAATAGCATGCTAAGTGAAGTAAGCCAATCTCAAAAAACCAAAGGCCAGATGTTCTCTCTGATAAGTGGACACTGATCCATAATGGGGGAGGGGGCATGGGAAGAATGGAAGAACTTTGGTCAGAGGGGAGGGAGGGGAAGGGAGGGGAAGGGAGGGGACATGGGAGGAGGAAAGATGGTGGAATGAGATGGACATCAATGCCCTAGGTTCATGTATGACTGCACATGACTCTACATCAGGTACAGAGAAATGAAAAGTTTTGCTCCATTTGTGTACAATGAATCAAAATGCATTCTGCTGTCATGTATACCTAAGTAGAATAAATAAATTTTTAAAAATCAATGCTAAAATCATAGAAATGATCTAATGTGAACAAGGATAATAACCAAGGATTAAAGAATCAGCTTGCTAAGAAGACATAGCAATCCTAAATATGCATGAACCTAATAATGGAGCTTCAAAATGCATGAAGAAAAACTAATAGAACTGAGGGCTGATGTTGTGGCTCAGGGGTGGAGCACAAGCCTAGCATGTGTGAGGCACTGGGTTCGATTCTCAGCACCAAAGAAAAATAAATAAAATAAAGGTCCATCCACAACTTAAAAATATTTTAAAATATTTTTTTAGTTGTAGATGGACACAAATATCTTTCTTTATTTTTCTGTGGTGCTAAGGATCAAACCCAGTGCCTCACACATGCAAGGCAAGCACCGTACCACTGAGCTACAATACCAGCCCCTTAAAAATATTTTTTAAAAAACTATTAGAACTGAAAAAGGAAAAAGACAAATTGAAAATTAAAGTTGGAGACTTGCACACTCCTTTCCAGTGACTGATAGAACTAGTCAGATGGAAAATCAACAAGGATCCAAAAGGCCCGAACACAACCACTAACTACATTAACCTAACTGGCATTTTTAGAACTCTCCACCCAATAAGAACAGAACCTACACTCCTTTTATATGTATATGGAATATTCACCAAGGTAGATCATATCCCAGGGCTTTAGCAAACTTTAACAAATTTAAAAGAATTGAGATCATACAAAGTTTGTGCTCTGACTATGTTGGAATTAAACTAAAAACCAATAACAGAAAGGCATCTGAAAAATGTCCAAATACTTGGGAATTAAACAAAACATGTCTCAATAACTCATAAATCAAAGAGGAATTCTCGAGGGAAATTAAAAATCATGTAAAGTAAATGAAAATAAAAATACAAGAACGTAAAATTCAAACCCAAAGGAAGAGGGAATGTCATGGTTTGGTGTGAGGTGTCTCCCAAAAGCTCATGTGTTCAGGGGGGAAGTAATTAGTTTATGAGAGCTTTAACCTTATCAGGGAATTAATCCACTGATAGGGATTAACTGGTTGGTAACTGTAGGCGGGTAGAGTGTGGCTAGAGGTAATAGGTCTCTGGAATGTGCTTTTGGGGTTTGTATTTTGTCCTTGGTGACTGGAGTTCTCTCTGCTTTCTGGCTCTTGGGTCCTGAGCTGCTTTCCTCCACATGCCCTTCTGCCATGATGTTCTGCCTCACCTCTGGCCCACAGCTATGGAGTCAGCTGACCATGGACTGAACTTCTGAAATTGTGAGCCAAAATACACTTTTCCTCCTTTAAATTGTTCTTGTCAAGTCTTTTGGTCACAGTAACACAAAGCTGACTAAAACAGGGAAGAAGAAAGGATAAAAAGCAGAGATCAGTAAAATTAAAAACAGAAAAATGGTAGAGAAAAATCAATGAAACCAAAATTGGGTTCTTTGAAAAGACTAATAAAACTGATGAATATAACCAGAAAAAGAGAGAGAGGGGAGATTCAAATGACTGATATTTGAAATGAAAGCAGAGATATTACTACAATCCTACAGACTTTAAAAGGTTAATAAGGGAGCTGGGAGTGTACCTCGGTGGTAGAACACTTGCCTACCATATGTGTGTAGCCCTGAGGGTTCAATCCCCAGCACAGGAAAAAAAGAAGGAGAGAAAAAAGCTAAGAAAGGAGCATCATTAACACCTCCACGCATATAATTTCTATAATTTAGATAAAATTACAGACCAACTCTTTGAAAGACACAAACTACCACAACTCATGCAAAAAGAAACAGATAATCTGAATAGTCCTATAGCTATCCAAAAAATAATAATTTTTTTAGTTTACAACCATTCAAAAAAGAAAGCCTCAGGCCCAGTACAGTGGCCCACACCTACAATCCCAGCAACTCAGGAGGCTGAGGCAGGAGGATCACAAGTTCAAAGCCAGCCTCAGCAACTTACTGAGGCCCTGAATAAAAAAGCACTGGGGATGTAGCTCAGTGGTAAAGCACCCCTGGATTCAATCTCAGGATCCCCCCACTCTGCCTCCAAGTGAAAGAGAAAAAAAGAAAGAAAACCTCAGGCCCAGATGGTTTCACCAAACATTTAAGGAAGATATACATACATCTACATGATCTCTTCTAGAAAATGAAAGCCCTCTCCATTCATTTTATAAAGCCAGTGTTAATCCTGATACCAAAACCAGACTAAAGCAGTATAAGAAAATTATAGACCAATATCCTTCATGAGCATAAATACAATGATCCTCCACAAAATATTAGCAAGTTGTGTGTGTGTGTGTTTGTGTGTGTGTGTGTGAAGACCATAGCCCATGGGGTTTATTCAGAAAAATTGGTTAAACATTTAAACATCAATGTAATTGAAATATGATTAAAGAAGAAAATTTAGCAAAATATGCAGAGAAATCATCTGAAAAAAATTTAACATTCATTTATGACAAAAATTCAACAAAGTAGGAATAGAAAGGAACTTCCTTATCCTTCCCTATCTTAGAGAAATGGAAACTTATTTTCACCCATACACAAACATCGCACACAAATGTTTACAGCAGCATTACACATACTGCTGCTCCAAACTGGAAACGTCCCAAATTTCCTCCCAGTGAATGGGTAAGCAGAGTGTTCTGCAATAAAAAGACACAAACCTCATTCCAGGGATGCAAGGTTGGTTCAACATACAGAAATCAATTAATTTAATCCATCACATCAATAGACTTAAAGATAAGAATCATATGATTTTATCAATTGATGCAGAGAAAGCATTTGACAAAATACAGCACCCTTTTATGTTCAAAACACTAGAAAAACTAGGGATAGTAGGAACATACCTCAACTTTGTAAAAGCTATCTATGCTAAACCCAAGGCCAACATCATCCTAAATGGACAAAAATTGGAAGCATTCCCTTTAAAAACAGGAACAAGACAGGGATGCCCTCTTTCACCATTGCTATTCAACATAGTCCTTGAAACACTAGCAAGAGATATTAGACAGATGAAAGAAATTAAAGGGACATGAATAGGCAAAGAAGGACTTAAACTATCATTATTTGCCAACAATATGATTCTATACTTAAAGGATCCAAAAAATTCCACCAGAAAACTTCTAGAATTAATAAATGAATTCAGAAAAGTAGCAGGATATAAAATCAACACCCATAAATCAATTCCATTTCTATACATCAGTGATGAATCCTCTGAAAGAGAAATTAGGGAAACTACCCCATTCACAATAGCCTCAAAAAACAAAACAAAACAAAAACTTGGGAACCAATTTAATAAAAGAGGTGAAAGACCTCTACAATGAAAACTACAGAACACTAAAGAAAGAAATTGAACAGGACCATAGAAGATGGAAAAATCTCATGCTCTTGGATAGGAAGAATCAATATTGTCAAAGTGGCCATACTACCCAAAGCATTATATAGATTCAATGCAATTCCAATTAAAATCCCAATGTCATTCCTTATAGAAATAGAAAAGACAATCATGAAATTCATTTGGAAGAATAAGAGACCCAGAATAGCCAAAGCAATCCTTAGCAAGAAGAGTGAAGCAGAAGGCATCACAATACCAGACCTTAAACTATACTACAAAGCTATAGTAATAAAAACAGCATGGTACTGGCACCAAAATAGAAATGTAGATCAATGGTACAGAATAAAAGACACAGAGACAAACTCACTCAAATACAGTTATCTTATACTAGCCAAAGGTGCCAGACATGTACATTGGAGAAAAGATAGCCTCTTCAACAAATGGTGCTGGGAAAATTGGAAATCCATATGCAGCAAAATGAAACTAAACCCCTATCTCTCACAATACACAAAATTCAACTCAAAGTGGATCAAAGACCTGGGAATTAGACCAGAGACCCTATGTCTAACAGAAGAAAAAGTAGGCCCAATTCTTCATCATGTCGGATTAGGAACTTACTTCCTTAACAAGACTCCTGTAGTGCAAGAAGTAAAATTGAGAATCAATAAATGGGATGGATTCAAACTAAAAAGCTTCTTCTCAGCAAAAGAAACAATCAATGAAGTGAACAGAGAACTTACATTCTGGGAGCAAATTTTTGCCACACACACATCAGATAGAGCACTAATCTCTAGGATATATAAATAACTCAAAAAACTTAACACCAAAAACACGAACAACCCAATCAATAAATGGGTAAGGAACTGAACAGGCACTTCTCAGAAGAAGATATATAATCGATCAACAGACATATGAAAAAATGTTGAACATCTCTAGCCATTAGAGAAATGCAAATCAAAACTAAGATTTCATCTCACGCCAGTCAGAATGGCAATTATCAAGAATACAAACAACAATAAGTGTTGGCGAGGTTGTGGGGGAAAAGGCACACTCATACATTGCTGATGGGACTGCAAATTGGTGCAACCAATCTGGAAAGCAGTATGGAGATTCCTTAGAAAACTTGGAATGGAACCACCATTTGACCCAGCTATCCCACTCCTTGTTCTGTACCCAAAGGGCTTAGAAACAGCATACTACAGTGATGCAGCCACTTCAATGTTTATAGCAGGTCAATTTACAATAGCTAAACTGTGGAACCAACCCAGATGTCCTTCAATAGATGAATGCATAAAGAAACTGTGGTATATATACACAATGGAATATTACTCAGCAATAAAAGAGAATAAAATTATGGCATTTGCAGGTGGAGAATATCATGCTAAGTGAAGTAAGCCAATCCCAAAAAACCAAATGCCGAATGTTCTGTCTGATAAGTGGATGCTGATCTATAATGGAGGAGAGGACACTGGAAGAATAGAGGAACTTTGGTCTAAGGGGAGGGAGGGGAGAGGGGGCATGGGGACAGTAAAGATGGTGGAATGAGATGGACATCATAGCCCTAGCTTCATGTATGATGTATGATGTGATTCTACATCATGTACAACCAGATAAATGAAAAGTTGTGCTCCATCTGTGTACAATGAATCAAAATGCATTCTGCTATCATGTATACCTAAATAGAATAAATAAATTAAATAAATAGAAATTAAAAAAAAAATAAAAAGGCACGAACCCCTGACACATAGTGACATAGATGCAATGTGAACACATTTTGCTAAGTGAAAGAAGCCAGTCTCCAGAGGTTGCTTACCAGCTAGGGATGCTCAGAGTTAGAGCACTTGCCTAGCACATGTGCCAGCTTGGGTTCTATCCCCAACACCCCAAAGAAAGAAGAAAGAGCTTACCTATTGTGTGATCCTATTTATGTGGAAACAATAAAACTATAATGACAAAGAACAGAGCAGTGGATGCCATGGGTAAGGAGGAGGGGGGAGTCTTAATATAAGGGGTAGCAGGAGAGAATTTGGGGGGGTAAATGGATCTGTCTCCTGATTAAGGTGGTACTTACAGGAATGTACACAAATGTTAAAACTCATGAAACTACACATCTCACCCACCATCCTGAAAAATAGTGAATTTTACTCTATGTAAAGTTAATTTTTTTTTTTTTTTGGTACTGGAGATAGAACTCAGGGGCACTCGACCACTGAGTCACCTCCCCAGCCCTATTTTGTGTTTTATGTAGAGACAGGGTCTCACTGAGTTGCTTAACGCCTTGCCATTGCTGAGGCTGGCTTTGAACTGGTGATTCTCCTGTCTCAGCCTCTCAAAGTTCTGAGATAATTTTTTTCTTTCTTTCTTTTTTA
Organism: Geosciurus inauris; assembly: GCA_004024805.1. Lineage (NCBI taxonomy): Eukaryota > Metazoa > Chordata > Mammalia > Rodentia > Sciuridae > Geosciurus > Geosciurus inauris. The sequence continues at coordinate 15,067 of PVHX01002913.1, forward strand.
ATCAAGAAAACCACATACACAAACTAGGGGTTATCTGGCTTTTCAAATTGGATTTGGCAACACTGGGCCCAATTCTCCCACAGAAACAATGCAAGAGTCCTAGCATACTCTTTATTTTTATTAATTTATTTGTTTTGAGACAGAGTCTCACTGTGTTGTCCAGGCTGACCTCAAACTTGTAATCCTCCTGCCTCAGCCTCCCAACTAGCTGAGATCCCAAGGGTGTTCCACTGTGCCTGCTCTAGTATGCTCTTACACAAGGCATAGCTGCATAACCCCTGAACTCTGTTCCCCATGTAGCCCCAGGCGCCCTACCCAGGTGGCTGCCACTGTTCTCCTGAGTCTGCTCAACAGCCTTATGAGGCAGCAGGAGACCAGAGGCAGGCCGGCCTCTTGCCACAGCAGCTAAGGTAGGAGGAGGAGGTGTTCCAAAATCCCAGGGGCTCTGCTCCCCCTCCAGGCAGCTTCTCCTGAGTCCCTCCTCCTTCCCTCTGGGTGCTCTGGCCCTCCCCTGGGCTCAGGGTGACATGTGCCCTTCTTGTTTACCCACTTTCCTCGAGGTCCAGCTGCCTGATGTCAAGCACACAATGGGGCCCTGTACTCTAAGTCCACAGGACAAAGGGCACAGGCAGCCCCTGGTCATCTCCTTTCATTCTCAGGAAGCGAGGGCCAGGAAGCTGGGTGGGAGCTTCAGCAAAACCAGCGGCAGACAGGGACGAGGGAGAGTTTCCACAGAGGGTCCTGCCAGTCCCTGCAACCTGGGCTAGGTGGAAGTGTCCGCCTCTGTCCAGCTCTCAATCCCTAGTCACCCCCAACAAGCCCAATCCCTCCGTGTGAAGGTAGAGTCAGAACATTAAACCCTCTATGACACATGCTTTGTGCGTCACTCACTAAGTGACCTTGGACAAGTCATAGTACCTCTCTGGGCTTCAGTTTCCATATCTATAACATCCAGCTCCCAGGACCATTATGTGGATCAAAGAAGACTGTGACCAAGTAAAGATTAAAGAACATTGATGATTACAGAGTGTCATGGAAATATCAGGTGCAAAAGGTACATAAAAAGGGACCTCAGGGGGCTGGGGTTGTGGCTCAGTGGTAGAGCGCTTGCCTAGCATGTGTGAGGCACTGGGTTCAATCCTTAGCAGCACCACATATAAATAAATAAAATTAAAAGCCTATCAACAACTAAAACAAACAAAAAATATTAAAAAAAAAAAAAAAAAAAAGGGACCTCAGCTTGGTTTGGTGGCACATCCCTGTAATTCCAGCTACTTGAGAGGCTAAGGCAGGAGGACCACAAGTTCAAAGCCTGCCTGGGCAACTTAGCAAAATAATAAATAAATTGGAGGGCCAGGGGCCAAGGGTGGGGCTCAGTGGTAGAGCACCCATACGTTCAATACCCAGTAGAAAAGTAAATAAATAGAAAGAGAGAGAGAGACCTGAGGGTGACCCTTCCCTAGGAGGAGCAGGCTGGGTTGGACTGTCCTGCCTCTCAGGCCAGGTAATGAAGGAGGAAGTCTCTAACCTCAGGCATGGTCTGCTTCTTATCCCTAAGTCCAGCACAGCGCCACCATCAATGAGTGGTCTTGGTGAGCCCCTTCCTCTCTTTGGACTTCAGTTTCCCTGTTGGAAAGTGAGGGCATTGGCTGACATTAACATTGAAGGTCTCCCACAAAAGTCAGATCCCGGGCGGGACTGGTTCCTAGAGGTAGGCACCAGCCAATCCACAAAGCAGGCTGAAACAGAAGGTAGACGCCTACCTCCAGCCTGGCATTACTGGACAAGGTCCCTGAACTCTGTAGCCCAGACTTTGAGGGAACCAAAAGTGTTCTCAATGGTGAAAGAGGAGAATCTGGACAGCGCAACAAAGAAGACAGGCCCTTAGAGCAGACGTCCTTGTCACGAGAAGCCCTATCAAACCCATATCAAACCTTCGGGTCTTTGCGGGGCCTCTCCATCTGCCCAGTTTTTGTATGTATGACCACAAAAGTAGGAACCTAATCAGAATAAGTTATATTCTATGTGTGTATATTCTGCCAAAATACATTGTACTGTCATGTGTAACTAAAAATAAAAAATAAAAATATTTTTTAAAATGTAAAAAAAAAAAATAATTGAAGGTCTTGGCCAGCTTGGAATTCTATATTATCATAATGATTCTCCAGGGCTGTTTGTGGTGGGCAGTGGGTTGGAGGAAGAGAAGAAAATCAGAGTAGAGACACAGAGGGAGTAAAGGGCAGGGAGGCCAGTGTCTCCATCCAGCACAGCTTCACCAAGTAAATGGTGTGGGGACCGAGACGGTGGCTCCAAGGAATGACTCAACTTCTCTGAGCCCTATAGTTCCTCTTTTCTATAAAGTTAAAAAATAATAACAAGAACTGAAGCAGATTCTGCTGGTCACTGCTATGCTGCCCCAGGCCTCTCCTTCAGGGTGAGGCAGCCCTGGTGTGGGGAGGTGCCCACCTCCTGTTTGACCAGGCGCCTCAGAGCACCTCCACACGAGCACGATTCTGACTAGGCCAGGTGAGTCCGGTGGGCTTCTCTCCTTTGCCAATGAGTGGTTCAGGCAAAGGCATGTTGAACATCTCTGGCCAATGAGACTGGAGGAGACATCTGCAGATAGGAGAGACTGTCTTTGATTGGGAGGTGGAGACCATCCACAGGAAGTGTTCTCTCCTTCTTCCACTCCTGGAGAGTGGATGCCACCTCGGGCTTCTTGGGGGAAATCACTGGAAGGAGGTTGAATCCTGGCTGATGTCTCAGGGCCCTGGAAGTAACCAGCCCTTGAAGCTGCCCTACTTTAGGTCCTGATGTTGTTAAAATAAAAGAATAAAAAAGCATTTGCCTCAGCAGTTAAGCTATTTTGTGTTGGTTCCTGGTTCTCAAAGATGGTGGGCCACTGATCAAGAGCCCCTTTTCAAGAACCCGCTGGGGTAAAAGGCAGGGACAGGAAAGAGGCTTCAGGAGTGAAGATGCTCAGTGCACACGATGGAGAAGGGTTATGCAGTGTTGGGGTGCCAGCTAGCACCATGGCCCAGTTACATGGAACCCAGGCCACCGCCTCCTGGGAAGTGTCACCTCCTTTAGCCCATATCTGGAGACAACTTCCTTTAAGAGACCCCCAAGTGTCACCAGCCATCCCTCATTCACAGCCTGAGTCTGCTATTATCCAAAATCCCTATGGCCACCCACGAGGGCTTTGTTTGGTGTCTGAATAGGAAGGAAATTGACAGAGCCTGGGTGGTCTCTGAAGCAGATGACCTATGCTTGCGTCTGTCTGACTGTCCTCACCTTCAGCAAACATTTCCTTAGCACCATGGGGAGACAGATGAGCTCCCAGGAAGCTCCCAGGAAAAGGACAGATGTCCTGCTGTATTTTTTGAGTGAAATAAAAATAACCTAAGGAGCAGCATAAAAGTGTGCAGCTGATTTGTCATACTGTCACATGCCCAGGGCAGTGTGTCATTCCCAGGCTCTGCAGATAGAGCTGTGCTGGAATCCTGCCTCCACCCCTCACCAGCTGTGTGACCAAGGATGGATGATTCAACCTCTCTGAGTGACAGAGTTCTTTATGAGTTAGAAAGAATAAACTATGGAGATTTAGCCCAGAAGCTGACATGGAGCAGATGTTAGATAAATGAGCACTCTCCTAGGTTGGCCCGATCTGGGAGCTGGTCACACAACTGTCAGCAACGGCAACTCAATGTGCTGAGATGGCTAATCCTTCTGCCTCCCCTTCCCACAGTTTTTAATTGGCTGAACTTAAAAGATGAATTGGATCATTTTTAAAACTCAGGGTGCAAAAAACAGGAACGTTCTTTTATTCTTTTGAAAAACAGCTCACAGTATTACAGGGGAGAGTAAGACAGAATCCATCAGAATGCAAACTCCTAGAAGATACTACTCAAAAACCTCACAGTGGGATCCCAGAGGAGGCAGAGAGCCCAGAAGGCTGGGGCTTTTTGCATGGAGGGGGCTTTGGCAGAGGTGACTAGTGGGGGCCTAAAGAGTGGTAGAACAGAGTGTGGCAGTTGTCAGGAATGGTGATTCAAGACGGGTTAACAGGAGCAGAGACAGGGAGGAGGCAGAGAGTCCCAAGGCCGGTCCCTGTGAGTTTGGGAAAACAAAACCAGTTGCTCTGGGGGCTTGGAGGGCAGGGGAGGCTGACCACCAGGGAAAAATGGGGAGGATACAGCTGGGCGTGGTGGCTCATGGCTGTAATCCCAGCACTTAGGGAGGCTGAGACAGGAGAATCGCGAGTTCAAAACCAGCCTTGGCAATGGCGAGGCGCTAAGTAACTCAGTGAGACCCTGTGTCTACATAAAACACAAAATAGGGCTGGGGATGTGGCTCAGTGGTCGAGTGCCCCTGAGTTCAATCCTTGGTATCAAAAAAAAAGAAAAAAAAAATGGGGAGGATACTTCCCTCTGGTGGTGGAGATGTTAGTAGGGCCCAGCAAAGCAGATGTGTACCTGGGAAGGTGCCTGAAGCTCACAATGCAGAGCGAGGGAGGCAAGGAGACCGGCAACAAGGCTACTGTAGTCCAGAAGAGGAGGCCAAGCTGACCTCAGCCATGCGGAGGACAGAGAGGAGGGAGCCTAGGGGAGAGTGTCAGGCTCCTGGCAGGGCTTGCTTGATTTGAGGCAGGGAGGTAAGTAAGGTTCCATCTCAGGGGTTTGGGTAGATGAGGGGGATGGTCCCTGAATGGAGGAGGAGTGGAGGGATAGAGTCTGGGGAGCTCCAGATGGATTTCAATTGGCTGGGGACAACATTTCAGGGTCTGTTCCTTACCACAAACGCAAGCCAGGCCAGGTAGATTCTAAAGAAAAAAAAAAGTTTCCTTTTATTTTTTCTGACTAATGATACGGACCTTTATCTAAGGATGGCAGTGGCTGCTCTGACTCCTCCCTATGGTGGTAGGAAAAAGGAAATCATCTGACAGGGGGACAGAGGTGGTCGATGGATGAGTGTGAGGGAGAAAATTCTTCAGTGACCAGCCCTAGGGAAGGCTACAAGATGTGACAGCACCTCCTGGGGTGCTGGCATCTTCTCTCAATGGCCCAGCCAACATCAGGGCCACCAAAGCCCATTAGGCAGGCCCGGGTCTCAGATGTGCTTGAAGTCCATCAGGGAGTGGGCAGCTGAGTCACAGAGCATCAGGGTTGGCAATCAAGACGGGGTGGGTAATAGGGCCCTGTTTATTCCATGCATGGGGAAGACATGGAGAATGTCCACTCTGGGCTTCTGATGGACCGTCTGTAAACACGGGGCCTCCTGTTGAAGTGCAGGTTTTCATTCGGCAGGTCTGGGGTGGGGCCCTGAGAACCTGCATTACTAACCAACTCCTGAGAAATGCCAATGTCACTGGTCCCCTGACTGTACCTGGGATGACAAAGTTCTAGTTGGCGTCTACGGACCTGTCCAGAATTCTGAAGGAGACCACTCTGGTTCACCACTTGGGGTGCTAGGACAGGAAGACTGGGAGTGGTGAGGCCACGGCTGTGCCCACTTCTGGGGGAGGCTTCCTGGCAATGGGGGTTGGGAGCTTACCCTGCAAGTGGGGGACCTCTGTCCTTAGACATTGCTTTTGCAGGGAAGGCGTGATACTCCAGGCACCTAGGAGAGTGGCCCCTTGTGTCCACCCAGCCCTGGCCTCAATGTTAGGTCCCTTGTTGACATGTCTGATTCTCTGAGTAGCATAAAGGGTGCTGTGCGCTCCAGTGGGTTTACACCACTATTAAACATGACATGGGAATGTCTGCCCGGTCTGTCCTGCAGCACAGACTAAACTAAACTCACATCTGAACGCCTTCCTGCCAGCCTTCTTGCTTCCCAAGACCATGGAGGTAAGCAGAACACCCTACAGCCTTCCAGGGCATTGAGGTTTAATTTTTGAAACAAAGCAAAATGTGGTAGCTCTGGCCAGAAATTTCAACATTGCTACTGTCAACAGAACAAGAGAAAGGCTATGGGGTCTGAGAACCCATCGTGGGATTTCTAAACAAGGGAGGGAGAGGAAGACAGGCTCACCACCAACCTCCTCAGTGAGGTTGGCAAACGCCTCCCTGAGCCTGGGTTTCTTCACTAGTGGAACCGGGCATGGGGCACTCGCCACCTCACGTTGCTGTCACATGGGAGGATTACGGTCCCAGTTTCACCAACAAAGCATGGGTAGCCAGAGAGGGTGAGTCTCTTGCCCAAGGTCACGAGGAAGGCAGTTTTTAGAGAATGTCAATGTGTCACATAAAAAAAAAAAAAAAAGGTTGAAGAACGAGGAAGAGAAGAGAGATGGGAAGAAAAAAAAGGTTGTCAAGGGGCTGGGCCTGGAGATGTAGCTCAGTGGTAGAGCACCTGCCTAGCATGAGGCAAGGCCACGGGCTCCATTCCCAGTACTACCAAAAAAGAAGGTGAAAAAGGTGGTCAGATCAGTGTATTTAAGACACACTGGGCCAAAGTTACGAGTTTGGAAGAACAGCCTTTCCTAGACCAACGTGAAGAATAGGCAGGCGCCCTTTCCAAACCATATGCCCTCTCTACTCTCTTCACAGGACCAGGATTCCTCACATACTGTGCCCTGCTGTGGACACTGCCATCTTTAGAGTTGTTCTCCTTCACACAGGACACTAAATGGGCCATTTCTGCAGCAATAACAGAATCTAGGTGAGATGGAGGGGGGTTGTGTGTGTGGTGGTCCCTAGAGAGTGAGGGCACCTCACTCCACAGGCACCCACCCTGCCCCCACTGCCAGCAGCTCCTGGTGCAGCTTCGCGCTTGCTGCTCCCTTGGAGAAGGCAGATGGGGTGGATCTCTGTAGACCAAGCAGCTTCCCAGGTGGAAGAAGCTTCTGGCTCTGGACTCCCCAACCTGGCTTCAGCCCGCTCACAGTGCTAATCAGGGTGGGGTTCCAGGGGATAGATGAGGGGCTAATGTCTCAGGATTCCTTGTTCTCTCATCCTCTCCCCTTCTTCTGTCCCTTCTCCAGGGAAGGAGACCCTGTCATCTGAGTAGCTGCCCCATGCAAATGATGCCCCAGTCAGTTGGGGACACTCCTTAGGGGTCAGCAGGATCCATTGAGGGGCTGGATTTCAAGCCTAGTCATTCCGAGGAAGCTCTCTGCAGAGGCAAGCCTCTTTTCCAGCAAGCACAGCAGTCAAAAGCAGAGACAAGAAGGCTCATGCATGATTTAGGCCTTTATTCATAATTAAGACTTCTTCCCCCAAAGAAAGCATCTAGATTGGAGGTCCCGGACAGAGGAGGAGGGCCAAGGCAAGAGGGCACTGGAAAGGACAAAGACATTTGGCACCAGCACTCCCTTCACCTGGTTTATGCTCACGCCAGCCCTTGAAGTGAAGCTATTGGCCTCATTTACTGAACCAGGAGGCCAAGGCTCGGGGGAGCCCCAGACTCTCCCTGCTAGGAGAGAGACAAGCAAGGTTTGAACCAGCACTCGGATCCTGGACCCTCTTGATCTCTAGGATGAGAGGATGAGGGCAGAGTCTCATATTAGTCATCCCAACACAGACCTGATGAGTCTGGCAGCCAGCGATCTTGGAATCTGCATTTTCAAAGGCCCCCTAGAGAGACCCATGGAGGGGAATCCAGATTGAGCTGCCCGGTGCCCAAACAGAGTGGCAGGGGCTGGGCTTCAGCTAGCCCCCCACCCTGTCTTTGAGCTGGGACATGAGCCCTCTGACACTGGCACCAGGGCATTTAGAGGATGGTGGTGGTGGAGGGAACAGTCCCAGCACCACTAGTGAGAACAGAGGGGCTGTGACCCCCACTCCTGGGCAGACTCAGCCCACGGTGGCCACAGTCTCCCCAGGGATGTGGTGCATCCCCCAGCGCCATCATCCCCTCACTGGGCTGAGAGCTTCCTGGAGTAAGGGTGATGCTGATGAAGACATGATGCCAATAACTGGCAACACTGGTGAACAGTTCTGCCGAGTCGGGCGTTCTTCTAAGAGCCTCAGAGCATCGATCCATCCATACCTCACAAGCCTATGCAGTAGTTTCTATTATTAGCCCTCTCTTGGAGATGAGGAAGTAGAGGCCAGACAGCCTAAGGACCTGCTAGAGAGTGACAAAGTGACAATTCGCAAGAGCTTGGGCCCTCTTCTGTTAGGCGGACCCACCTTTTCCATTTGCCCTGTGTCTGCAGTGGTGGGTGCTCTTCCCCATCATCATCATCCCCAACAACAACCTGGGGCCACACGGTGGCAGCAGCAGGTCAACCAGCCACTAGAGCGCACTACCAGTGGCCTGTGGGGAGGTAGAATGGAGGAAATAAAGAGGGAAAAAGGAGACCAAAGGGAAGAAAAAGGAGACTGTGGCTGTACACCTAAACGCACCCCGAGAAGACCTACTCCCAGACCTGTTTTCCCTCCCAAATTCCTGAGAAATCTACCAATCTTAGAGTTACTGAAAATTCATGCATCTATGAAAATTACCTCGGGCTGGGGTTGTGGCTCAGTGGCACAGCGCTTGCCTAGCATGCGTGAGGCACTGGGTTCGAGCCTCAGCACCACATATAAATAATAAATGAATAAAATAAAAATCTATCAACAACTAAAAAAAGTTAAAAAAAAAGAGAAAATTACCTTATTTTGACTAAAGATGACATTTGCTGTTGGCCTACATAATGTATCTTCAGATTAGATAAAACAAAGAGAAATGTATTTTAAGAAACCTTTAATACAAGCACATTCCAAACATTACTGATCAGGTAGAGGAGACAATGTCAAAGATCCCAGAGAGGATCTGTGGTCCATGATCAAAGAGCAGCGTTCGCTGGGCAGTGCCATCACACACACCTTCCCACTCACACACTCACAAGGTTTCCTTTCAAAGACCTGGAAACCTCCAAAGCTCCTCTCTCTCTCAAATGCCCACACTCTTTCCTCCTTTGAATGCACACTGCCTAGTTGATTTCTTTCATAGAACAAATTTATCAATGCTTTACTTTCTGATGTGCTCTGAAATTCTTTCCTGTAGCAAACTTCAGGAACACCTGGGGATGAGTTAAGGTCCCCTTCTCTTCCTGGAGGGACCTCCTCAGAACCCCTCTGGTGACACTTGGTCTTGGATGCTTATCCCTCCCTGCCAAGAGTTTCAAACATCTATAACCAGCACAGTATTTCCTCTTCTAAATGTTCCTAAAGCTGCAGAGTCCACGATGGTAATTCCCTTGCATCAGGTGCTTAGGATGCATGGGAGCTGTGCCACCTGCCTCCCCTCATCCTTTCATTCACAAACACAATTACCCACGTGCAGAGCATGACTGCATCCCCATTTCACAGGTGAGGCTCAAAGAAGTGAGGAGACCAATCCAGGCTCACAGAGCCAGCAAGTCAACAAGCTGGGAGTTGATCTGTGATCTCTCCAGCCCCAGCACCTGAATCCTTGGTCACAAAGTCCTCTGCCTCCTCAACTTTCCTCTGGCAGCCTCCAGAAGCATGGAGAAAACCGCTTACAGATCACAGGACTTCAGGGGGCAGAGCTGAAGAGAAACTGGGCTCCTAGGTTCTGGGCCAGTCCCCCTGTCCTGCCTTGATTCTCTCACTCAGTTGTCCAAGTAATACTGATGGCACTCTTGTTAGGTTCCATGCCTGTCCCCAGAGAACCACAGAAACCGTGACCCTCCCTGCTCCCCCAGAGTAGGCTGGGAATGGAGAGCACTTGTGGGCTGGGAGGGCAGGTTGTCTTGCACATCTGTAGCTTCTGCCCAATGTCACCTGGTAGGCATACCCTCGCTTTCTTTTAGGGAACTATCTGTCTCCCATTCCACATATTGGGTGGCCAAAGTCAGGCGTGGGACGGGTAGAAGTTGACCACCTGGCCAGGTCCAGCCAATCTGCAATTTGCCTCTAGAAACACAATTCTTTGCATCAACTGGGAAAACAGCAATCATCATTAAAATGTTTAATAGATGTTGAGAAGTCATTTGGTACAATGTACCATCTGCTCTTCAATAAAACTGAAAAAAAAAAAGAGGAGAATGGGACATGGAAGGGAGTTCTTTATGAACATGCTTAAGAATATAAATCTAACCCAAGTACCAACATGCTACTTAATGGTGGTAAGCTATAGTCACTACCATTAAAAAAATAAGAAAAGGATGATGGGGTTCTGCCTCTGCCAGCGCCTACCAACCTGTACAAGACCACAGCAGAGGGCAGGAGACTGCCTGGGCTCACCAGCTACTTACGGCTGTCCAAGGTCAGCTCTGACTGTGCCCATTCTGTCCATTCTCTTTGTTTTGCTGTTCTGACCACCTCCACTGACCAGACACTGGACACCTCTTGCCAGACTCTTTCCCTCTACACCTGACCCCTTCCCGCAGCAACACCAGCCTTGCCCTCTCCAGGGTCCATCACCTCCTTGGGGATAGCTGCCAGGGCAGCTGGGGCCAGGCACCTACCCCAGCCTGTTTTCCTGACTCATAATGGGGCCGTGTAACCAAGGTTCCAGCATGCCCCCCCACGTCAGGGCAGATGTCTCCCGTGCCCATCCCTTTCAACTAGTTCTAGAAACACTGAAGGCTCCCGTTGCAGAAGGAAGAGCAACTGGACACATAAACCCAAGAAAGAAGGCATAACAGAGCAATCACTCCTGGACAGGATGCGACGGCTGACCGAGAACGTTCAAAGAAATCAACCAGAAAATTACTGGAAGTCACAAATGAATTCACACTAGTGATGAGAGAGGAGATAAATTTGCAATAATCAATCGCATTCCTATATGCTAGTGACATGCAGCTAGAAATAAAAAAAAAAAAAACATTGGGAAAAAAGGACTTTATAGAAACCAAACACATTAAATATTAAGCATTAATTTAGCTCAGTTGTGAGATATTTGTTTTTAATGTTAATATTTTGCTCCTGTTGGGAGGACTAAATATGCAGTAAAGAAGGCAACACTGTCTAAGTTAGTGCAATGCTAATTAAAGCCTCTGAAACGTGTTATATACTTAAGAATCCATAAATGGTGGAGAAAATCAGAGAGCTCTTTTAAAAGGCAATGATGGACTGACTGCAGCGGGGGCTCAGGGGGACTGCATTTGCCTAGCATAGGCCCTGGGCGCCATCCCCGGCACCAAAATAAGTAAATTCTACCAAGTAATAATGATCAAAATGTTATAATGCTGCATTAAAACAAAACAAACCTCTGAGCATCAGAAAGGATAACGGGATGAATTATAATCCATTGGAAAAGAAAGAATCCATGAGTTCCTAGTCAGACTCAGGAAAAGGAGGTTAGAGGCTTGGGGCGTAGCTCAGTGGTACAGCACATGCTTAGTACGCACCGACACGCCCGGGCACGCACACAGTAAGGAGCAACGTGGAAACAATGCAGAGCTGCGTTAGCAATCAAAAATGAAAATTTAAACAAGTTTGAAATACCATTACACGTCTATTGAATTGGCAGAAACAAATTGCAAATACTACTCAGTGTCCATGGGGATGTAGAAAAACAGGGACCCGCATGCCTTGGGCAGGGTTTGCTATAAGAGAGGGGAGGAGACAGAGAAGGTAGGGGAGACAAAGAACCATCCAGATGGCACCAGAAAAGGGTGGCCAGAAGCCCAAACACCAATGCCTCTGGCCAGATGAGGGGGGTAACAGGCCCTTGATCCCACCCACTCAGTGCCCGGGAGTGGCAGCAGGTGTTTCCTGGCTGTGCCTACTCAGGATCAGGGGCTCTGGACACCCATACCAGAGGCTGGTCCTCTGGTTGGCAGCTGAGTACCCACACTGGTGGAAGCAGAGCCCAAGGGACAGTCAGTGGGACCAAGGGAGTTCCAGCCTGGCACAGGCTGCCCAGGACTCACCCTGTGGGTCCTCAACTCTGATTCCAGACAACCCTGCCCCTCCACCCTCTGGAGGGCACTGTCTGCGGAGCACTGTGGGAGCTCTTTTCTGCCTGCTCTGCAGAGGTCATTGAGGAGCCAGGGTTGACTTGCTGGCCTATGGACCTTGCCATGTGGGCCAGGTTCAGTGAGCCATGCAGGGCAAATGAAACACTGTGTAGACATGAACGGTGACTGGTGAGAAGACCAATCCTGTGCCTAGGGTGTGGGCACAGGAAATGGCATTAGGTGGAAAGGGGCCAACAGCTCACACTCACTGATCATCATCATATGCAGGTCATGGCCAAGGTCAGGACAAGGCTTTAAACTACAGAAATCCAGTTCAGGGCTAGTTAGCTCTCTTTTCCCACAAAGTGGTTTAAATTTATACATCAACAGTAATATTGGGAAGTTTGTTTAAAAATGACGATCGGTTGCCCTCGGAAGGATTTATGGGTGAGGGTAGGCCTTCTAGTTTCGTTGGCTCTTCAGGTGCGTAGACACTTCAAAGCCAGTGGTCACCATGCACTGAGCTCAGGCCCTATCACCTAGGCACCCAGGCAGGAATCACAGGGAACTCATGGGAAGCTGTAAACTGCCAGGAAGTCGCCCCCCTTCCCTCCACCCTCAGAGCCCCTGCTCCTTGCCTCTGGACTGGGGCAGGGCCGCCATCTCGGCCTTCTCACTCCCTCACTCCTGCTCCAGGCTACTTACAGATAGGCTTGTCTGAAACCCAAGGGACCCTCTGCTTAACCTCCTAAACACCTTGGGGATTCAGCCCACCCTCCCCATCTGGCCCCTGCTTGCCAGGCCAGCCCCTCTTTCTCACCTGCCTTCCGTTTCTCAGGGGGCCTCTGCCTCTTAGGTCTCTCCTCTTGCATACCCATCCTGCCCTTCCGCCCCGTGGGCCATGCTCCAGACTCAGCCTCAGCGTCACCTGTGGACAGGCTTTCCCAAGGTGAAGCACAGAGTGGATCTTCTGTCTCAGTCCCCAAGCACACTGGCATGGGTCTCCGGCCCTGCCCTTCTCACAGGTGTGCTACAGAGATTTCTACCCTAGAGCACAAAGGTAATTTGCAGAGGCTGGGAGCGGGGCATGAAGGGGTTTTGTTGGCCTAAGCTATAAAATGCTAATAGGAGGAATAAGTTCTGGTGATCTATTACCCAGCAAGGTGACCATAGTTAGAGATTATGCATTGTCTATTTCCCAATTGCTGAAAGAGTGGATTTGAAATGTTCTCACCAAAAAAGAAGTATGTGCAGCAATGGACATGTTAATTAGCCTAATTCATTCATTCCATAATACCTACAAGTATTGAGGCATCACGTGGTACAATATATACAATTACTATTTGTCAATAAAAATAAAATTTAAAAAAAAGATTTCTATCTTAGTCTACCTGCCCCACAATAAGGTGCTCCCTTGGGAGAAAAATCCTATCTTATTCATCTGTATATCCTTCAGCCCCAAATGTATCACAGAGCAGGGGCTCACAAAAGTCTGTGAGGGAGTGGAAATGGGCAGTTCACTCAGAAAACCAGAGTTAGTGCTCACAGTCATATTAGCTTGCATGTCAGGCATGGTGGTAAGGGTTTAACACATAACTAACATTATCCCCACTTTATAGATGAGGAGATTGAAGCACAGAGAGAGGTTAAGTAACTTCTCAAAGTCACAGAGCAAGTTAAATTGTGGTGCTGGGTCAAAGCCCCCAGCTCTAGATGTCAGAACCACTGTGAGCTGAACTGAGGTGCTGGAAAAGAGGGTGGAGAGGGATAGGGGACAGAGAGGAAGAGGGGATCAGGGCCCTCTGAGGCCTCAGGACCTCTGTGGCTGGAATAATCTGCAGTTCAGGCCAAGGTAGAGGGAGGAGCTGGAGAATGTGGTCAAGGTGCTGGTGGACTGACCAGGTGGAGACAGAACCAGCCTCCCCAGGCCCCTGCCACACACAGCCCAGGCCTGCAGAATACAGCGGTGTCTGGCAGTAAATCTGAGCAGCCAGAGAAATTAGTGCCTCCTGGGCCTACTTAACCACCACCTGAACAGGAAGTGGTGAAGATGCATAATGCAGGGTGTGATGAGCTGGCAGGCTCCCTCCTCTCACCTCAGGTCCTGCTGGCCCCTGACATCATCCACGGAGGCCAACTTCCTGTCTTCCCAGCCCTACCGATCGGGAACCTATTTCTGCTCTGTCCCAGCCCCTGACTCGGACCATCCCAGGCTCAGAAAGCCAGATGAAGCCTCTGCTGTGCGGGTTCTTCTCCCCTCCTGACCTTCTAAGAGCCTGGAACCCCCACGTGCAGGCAGCTTAGAAGGCAAATTTAGAACCAGACAGGGCTCGGGCTGGGATTGTAGATCAATGGTAGAGCGCTTGCCTAGTACGTGTGAGGCACTGGGTTCAATCCTCAGCACTGCATTAATAAACAAACGAACAAACAAATAAATAAATAACAGAAAGGCATTGTGTTCATCTACAACTAAAAAAAAAATTAAAAACAAAACAAGATAAAAAAATCCAGACAGGTCTGTGTTCAAATCCCAGCTCCTCCACTTCCTGGAGGATCCTGCCCAGGCCACTCCGCCTTCTGCTGCTGGAGGGTGAAAGGGATAAGGAACATGGAGATAGTTAGTGAGCCCCAGGACTGGCTCCTTGCTTCCCTTATCCTTTCTGCCTATGTGGCTGCAGGAGGAACTCTGCCCATTGCACATGGGAGCCGTGTGTCTGAAAGGAGCAGGTGCAGGAAAGGACTGAGGGCAGCAGGAATGCCTACAGTCCCGGGGCAGGTGGCCTACCGGAATGACGCAACAGGCACCATGCTAGGTCTTATCTCTAGTCCTATAAACAGTCCTACAAATAAGGGTTAATGACCTCCGTTTTCTAGACAAGCAAACTGAGGTCCAGCCATCATAATAAGCACCTTCAAAAATAAGCCAGCCTCTCACTCTTTCAGGAAGGCCTCAGTCCTCGGCAGAACCAACAGCATGCATGGGAAGTGAGAAATCATAAAAGCAGCTCAGTGAGGGCACACTTGTGCCGGAGTGCTGCTGTCCTTCCAAAATTCATCTGAGCCAGACAGTCCTAGCTCCTGATTCCTCCCGAAGGTCACCATCTGGCCCTTGTTCCAGCCTGAGTTCTCACTCTCCTGCCTTTGCTGTGCCTTTACCACATGGAGCCACTTGTCCCTCCTTGAAAAGGTCAGATCCGTTTCTGAGTCTGTGCTTAGGCCTCGTGCGTGGCAGGCAGTGAGCAATGGTCAGATGGTGGGTGGGCAGGTGGGAGGCTGGTGAACACATGGATTGGAACGAGTGGATGAGAAGACTGTCAATGGATGGGTGGGCGGTCAGGTGGCTGGGTGGCTGGATAGATCAACAGGTGGATGGCTGGGTCTATGGCTGGAGAGGACAAGTGGGTAGATGGATGGATGGAAAAGTGGCTGTATAAACGGATGTATTAGTAGTAGCCAGGTAGATGGTCAGCTCGGTGGGTGGAGGGAAGGATGAGCAGATGAGGCTCTAAGAGACAGACCTCAGCTCACTATATGAAAGAGAACTCCACCAGAGCCTGGTCAGTACAGAATGGAGTTGCCTTGGGAGCAGTGCAACCCCTTGGCAGGGTTATTCTAGAATAACACAAGCATGGAATGGAATGTCCCATTTGGTGACCTCTATTCCCCTTTCAGATTTTGTTTTGGTGCAAATCAGCCCTCTGTCTACCTTGTCCAGGTGCAGGTCTTAGACTGGGACCTTTTGGGGACATGCTCACTATAGGCCCGTGTTCAATTAGTAAATGCTTTCGGAGGAAGGTGGAAATCTTCTCAGAGGTTTTTTGTTTTCTTGGTTTTGGTACTAGGAATTGAACCCAGGAGTGTTTAAGCACTGAGCCACACACCCAGCCCTTTTATTTTATTTTTTTGGTACTGGAGATTGAACTCAGGGGCACTCCACCACTGAGCCACATCCCCAGCCCTATTTTGTGTTTTATGTAGAGACAGGGTCTCACTGATTTGCTTAGCGCCTCGCCCTTGCTGAGGCTGGCTTTGAACTTGTGATTCTCCTGTCTCAGCCTCCCAAAGTGCTGGGATTACAGGCATGTGCCACCATTCCCACCAGTTCTTTTTTTTTGGTAAGCCATGAGCAAGTGAGATGTGGGGTGGACTCAGGCCTTGTGTCTAATGGCAAGACAAGGGATCCTCATGGCTACAATTTGGGCTCTGGCTACATGCAGCCTACTTCCCTCTTGGTTCAGGGGTATATCAACTTTTGGGTTCTGGGCTGCTCTGCTGTCCTTTCTCAGGAGCACAGAAGCTATGGGCAATGGCTCCTTGCCCATAGGATGACAGGTTTCAGGGAACTGGTGGTCCTGGGGAGTCTCCAGGGATCAGAAGATGCAGTGAGGGGAAGAAGGGTACTAAGAGCTCCCAGTCCAATAGTGGGGAGGGGATGGCTCCAAACAAGATCCACTGGAGAGAGCCTGGTTCTTGTCTGTGCAGAGGGCAGGCACAGAGAGGCTGGCAGGTAGGCAGCTGGCATCCCAGAAAGAAGAGGATGAGACATGAGTGCAAGACATGACTACATGCTCCAAGAAAAGATGCCCAAGAAAACCTAATAGAATCCTCACACCTCTGATTTTTCAGGGGTACTGGAGATTGAACCCAAGGGTGCTCTGTCACTGACCTACACCCTAGCCCTTTTCTTATTTTTTTAAAATATTTTTTTAGTTGTTGATGGATCTTTATTTTATTCATTTATTATTTAATATGTGCTGCTGAGGATCGAACCTAGGGCCTCACGCATGCTAGGTGAGTGATCTACTGCTGAGCTACAGCCCCAGCCCTCTTTTCTTATTTTTTGAGACAGGATGTTTGCTAAATTGCTGAGGATGGCCTCAAACTTGCAATCCTCCTGCCTCAGCCTCTAGAGTTGCTGGGATCACTGGTGTGTACCACCGCACCTGGTGTGCCTGGGTTTTGAAGGGCACTAGATCATACCTGGTACAAGTGCTGGACTTCTACCTCATGTGAATTTCTCAGTTGCGGGCAGTGAGACCTAAGGGCAGGCGTGGGGGTGGAGCACAGAAGCAAAAGGAGAGAGGAACAAGGGTCCGCCAGGAGAAACTTGGCTGAGGCACCTGCCTTGGACTTGTCAATCTATCCTTGGCTCCACATGCACTTGAGGTCTGGTGGAGTCTCAGGCAGAAATCCTGGCTCCTCACTCCAGCCCTCCTCTGCCTTCCCCATCCAGCAAGTAGCAGCCTACCTCCATACTCTCTCCTCTCACAACCCTCTTCCATTCTGCTGTCTTCAAAATGCAGCCCCTTCTCCACCGCCACTCCCCTGTCCAACACCACCACTCTCTCAGTCTCCCCCTTTCCCCAGCCCTCCAGCAGTGGGCAGAATGGTCCTGCTCAAACTGAAGTCAGACTGTCCTCTGCTCACAACTCTCCCAGAGCTCCACCTCACTCACAGTAAAAGCCAAAGTCGGGGAGGGCCCTGCAAGCTGCCTGCCCCTCCTCTCTGTCTTCTTCCCAGCCCTGTCCCTTGCCAGCTCCTTCCTCTGCCTGGACCATGCTGCACCAGACATCTGCAAGGTGCAGTCCCCATTTCATTCCAGGCTCCAACTATATTTCCATCTATGACATCACTTAAGGGCATCAGTTTTTGTTTAGTCCTTTATGTCTCTTCCTAGAACTTTCCACCTGATGGTTTTTATTTCTCTTTATAGTCTCTTTTTAGTTGCTCTTTCTCTCTCCCATCAGAATGTAAGCTCCAGGTCCAGCGCTCTTCCAGTGCCTAGAACAGTGTTGGCATGCAGAAGGTATACATGAAGTGCACAAAGTTAAAAAAAAATTAACCATGAAATACATGTTAGGGTAATGGTAAAACCTGGGGGAAATGCACTCAATAATTTTGGGGTGGGAGAAGACAGCAGTTAACCCAGGCATGACACACATTGTTTCCAAGCCATTGGACATTCACCCTCCATCCTGCTGGGATTTGCTTGGCTCGGCTCTTCAATCTCAGCCAGCTGCCCAGCTCCCTGCTACACCCAACCTGGAGGGGCCACTCAGAACAGGAGGGGAGGGGCCACAAACACCTATCCCAGGGCCGAAGCAGAACCCCCTCTGGCCAAAACCCCACAAATAGACTGGGAACACCAGTGTTCCAGTTTGCACCAAGTTTCACTGGCACAGCACCTGTGTGGGGCTATGTCTAGGAGTCTGGTGTCCCCAGACCCTCATGGCTGCACAAGCCCCAGACCTGCACTTCCCTCCAAGGTGGTGTTGACCAGCACAGAATTTCTCTGGGTGGTGGAACTCTGACCTGAGGAAGGAGGAACAGCTCCTCACCCCCAGGTTCCAGAGGTGCCCACCAGTTTTAGCAGCCTGTAGGAATCATCTGGCCTATCTCTTTCCTGGCTCTGATTCCCAGCCTCCAGCCCAGGCCTAAGGCTCCTCCCTCCGCCCTCCTTCCACTGCCCCATTTTGGTTCTCCTTCTTTGCTTCTTTGGTTTCCTTTCTGGTGATGGAGGAAGTTCCTGGGCCTAAGCTCCAGGTCCTGCTGTGACCCTGCCCAGCCCAGTGACCCTGAGCCCTTCAGCACCTACTACATATACAAGTATTTTCCTCCCAGGCCAAACACACCAAAGGGGGCTTGTGGATGCTTCAGTGCTTCAAGGTCCTACACCCACTGAACCCTCTCTGAGGGCACCTCTTGCTGCTTAGAAGGTCTGATCCTCCCCAGCACAGGTTCACATATCCCTGAGCACAGGGGACCATGCCCATGCCCCGGCAAGCTTTCCACAACCCTGGTGCTTCCTCCTTCTCTAGATCCCCAGTGTCTTGGGAATGACACTGTCTCTCAGCAAGGTTTTGCCATATGGATTCAGACTGCATCAAGAGTCCGACATGATGGAAAAATCCCTGTGGGCATTCCCGACTTGTCCTTCCTCCCAGCAAGCCAAACTGTAGCACAGGCCTGAGAGGCCTCAGGGTGTTAGGCATCCCAGCTAGGGCTTGCCCCATTTCTATGCTGCTCCCCTCAGGTTGTGGGCACCTCCATCTTTCCTGCTAGGCCCTGGGCCTCCTTTCTGTTTCACCAGCTCTGCCATTCTGCACTGTGGCTCTATGAAGTGGGGCACAGGGAAGGGGCCTGTCTGTAAAAGAGCTCCTGTCAACTCTACCTTCAGGAGTAGCTTGTGGGCTCTGCTGGCCTTCTGGGCCTCTTGTCAGTTCTACACCCTCCGCCACTGCCCAAGTCAGGATCCTCTTGCTCTCTTATCATGTATCACAGCCTCCTGAGAAGTCTCCTGTCTCCAGGTTTGCCTGGACCCAGCCTCTGTTCTAACACACACTTGATCTTGGCTGCCTGGGTCTTTTCACTGCCTACAGAGACCAGCTGGTCTGGCTTCTATTTTTCTCACCAGCTTTTCTTCTGGTCACAGAGGTGGGGGCCACAGTTCTTTCTTTCCCAGCATTCTAATCTCCTTTCCTTCTGAGCAGAACTAGTTGTAGCCCTGGGTTCCCTGTCCCTGGAAACCCACACATCTCTGAAGGCCCCAGGGCTGGCTCCCGACTTGTGTCGGCTCATTGCAGTAGCTTCAATATCTACAAGTGGCTGGCATTTCATTGTGGCAGTCACTAGCCCAGAGGTGACATGGGGTCTAAGGGAGACCAATCAGGACCATTATTTGACCTCCTCTCAATATGAACAAGAAGGCAAGTAGCCCCGTTGCTTCTGGCTGTATTCAGGGGCAGCTGCAAAGAAGAGCGAAGTTACAGGCTAGTCCCAGGTTAGCTAAAGTTCAGTTACTTCCCCCAAAGGACAGACCCAGAGCCTGGAGGAGAAGGTACTGTGTTAATGGATAGCAGAGACACATTCACTACTTTTGTTTGCATTTTTCTAGCAAGAAGGATGGTATTCAAGTTGAAAAGGAGCAAAGAATATATAAAAGGGAAATGCAGTCCAAGAGATATCTCTGATTGCTTTTTGTTTTTTTTTCTAGGCGTTGAACCTAGGGCCTAGTGTGCATGCTGAGCATGTGCTCTACCACTGATCAGCACCCCCAGCCCTCTCTACCTGCTTTAGTGTCTTCCATTCTCTGACCACTGAAGGGATGTATGAGGGGCTGGAAGATCAGAGCTGAACAAGGAGGAGAGGCTGAGAACATGAGAGACAGGTCCTAGTTCTTTTTTTTGGTACTGGAGATTGAACTCAGGGGTACTTACCACTGAGCCACATCCCCAGCCCTATTTTGTGTTTTATGTAGAGACAGGGTCTCACTGAGTTGCTTAGCGCCTTGTCGTTGCTGAGGCTGGCTTTGAACTTGCGATTCTCCTGTCTCAGCCTCCCTAAATGCTGGGATTACAGGCTTGCGCCACCGCGCCCAGCTAGGTCCTAGTTCTTGACCTTAATCTCCAACAAATCCCCAGCCCATAATGGCCTCTTGAACATATTTGCAACTGTTTGGAAAATAATAATAAGAGCCGCAGATGCAATTCTATGTATCTTGTCTGTGCAGATACTGGGTGATAGCTGGCTAGTTATCTATCTATCTGGTACTGGGGATTGAACCCAGGGGTGCTCTACCACTGAGCTATACCCCCAGTCCTTTTTATTTTTCACTTTTAGACAGGGTCTCACTAAATTGCTAAGGCTCTTGCTGAGTTGCTGAGCTGGCCTCAAACTTACAATCCCCCTGCCTCAGCCTCTCAAGTTGATAGGATTATAGGTGTGCATCACGCCACCCATCTTACATGAGACTCTTTACATATATTAACCCAACCAAGCCTCCTCCAAATCCTATAGCAGGGGGTCTGTTATCAACCACACTTCATGGAGGAGTAAGCAAAGGCCTAGAGAAGCTAGAAAAATAGCAATGAATCAGAAGGCAGCGTGGGGTCAGGGCAGAGCCATCACTTTATGTACTTCCCCTGGCTCTCCTTCAGTGTGCTGTACACTGCAGGGTCAGAACAGTGGGATCCTCCCCAGCTCCTCCAATCTTTGCATTCCTTAAGAGCAAAGTTTTCAACACATTTTCTTGTCTTTTTTCTGTTATGAGTCCTAGGTCTATATATCAGGGGACCATCAACAGACCAACCCACCACACCTTATAAACTGAAGCCCATGCTTTTTTCAGACTATTTTAACCAAACATTCTCTTCTTGTTCCAGGATCCCATTCAGGACACCACTTTACGTTTAGTCTTCATGACTGCTTAGGTTCTACTTGGCTGTGACAGTTTCTCAGACTTCCTTTGTCCTCAATGACCTTGACCATTTTGAGGGGGTCCTATCAGGTATTTGGTGGGATGCCCCTCAGCTGGTATTTGTCTGATATTTTTTCACGACTACACTGGGGCTATGGGTTTGGGGAGGGAGACCACAGAGGTAAAGTGTCACTTTTTAAAAAAATTTTTTTAGTTGTTGATTGACCTTTATTTATTCATTTATTTATGTGCGGTGCTGAAGATCGAATCCAGTGTCTCCCACATGCAAGGCAAGCGCTCTACCACTGAGCCACAATCTCAGCCCAAGTGTCATTCTTATTACATCATGTCAAGGGCACACACTATCTACATGACTTATCACTGTTGATGTTGACCCTAATCACATTCTAAGACTCTTCATCAAGTTTCTTCACTGTGAAGCTGCTCTTTCCCCCTCTTTCCATATTGCATTCTTTAGAAAAAGTCACTGTACATCTCATATTTAAAGCTGTGGAGAGTTTCACTTCACCTCCTTGATGGGGAAATTACTACATAAATTATTTATATTCCTTCTACATGGGTCATTTTCCTATTATGTATTCATTCATGTAATTATGCATTTATCCAATCTTGTGTGGCCTCATGGGCATTTATTTCATACTCTGAAATCTAGTATGTTTTAATTTTTGCAAAGCATTTGATCCTGGTATCCTTGGTATTCTGGAGGTAGCTGGTAAAATGCAGACATTGAACCCCATATCTAGAGATTTTTTTTTTTATTTTTGGTGGTGCTGGGGATTGAACCCGGGGCCTTGTACATGTGAGGCAAGCACTCTATCAACTGAGCTATATTCCAAGTCCCTGAACCCCATATATAATGAGTGATAACCACCCAATCTGGGGCACCCATAGGTTAGGAAACCAATGTTGCTATTTGATTTTTTAACAAAGGAATCACAAACTGTTGGAGGATACAGCATTTTGAAGGAGCTCCACTTGTAGGGGAACATGCTTCTGATGGATACTGCATCTGTGAATCTGGTGTATCATGAACAGGGACGAAAATGCAGTTCCATAGGTCTCAGTCTGTGAATAGAACAGTCCCTATGGGCGCCTCGGGCCCTGTCCGTGGTCCTGCCCTGTGTTCTTAATCATCTTGTGGATTCCTGTACACAAGAGCACCCGCTTCTCCAGCTGCAGGCAGTATCTGAGAGAGACAGAGGTCGAATGTCAAAGTCTCTCTCTCTCAGTGATACAATGGATGAAATGAACAAGATGAAATTTAATAGGAATAAGGATCAAGTAACAAGCTTAGATTCAAGAAATTAATGACACAAACAGGTCTGATCTCTTCAACAAGTCAGAGTTTGGGGGTGTGGAATAACCAGATGCACTGCACAGTTCTGGAGAGAAAATAGTTTTAAACAAATCAGCCAAAAAAAGTGGACATTTTCAGATCAAATAAGGAAACCAGGAAAAAGTATCTGTACTAAATATGATGAAAATTTATTGAAGCAGAAAGGTGATAATCATTTACTAGAAAAAAATTAGGTTATAAAACATGTGCAGGGGGGCTGGGATTATGGCACAGTGGTAGCGTGCTGGCCTAGCACGCATAAGGCACTGGGTTCGATCCTCAGCACCACATAAAAATAAAATAAAGATATTCTGTCACCTACAACTAAAAAATAAACATTAAAAAAAAAACATGTGCAGGGTATGAACTCATTTTATGGAGAAAATCTACATATAAGCATAGAAACAGCTCTAAAAGAATGTGACCAAAAAGGTCACCCAAGGGCTCCTTAGGGAATGGGAACATGATACTTTTATTTCTGATTATCTGTATTTCCAATTTGCTGTACTACTTATAAACCACTTCTGTAATAATATATGATTATGGTGTAATAAGAAAAAAAATCACTGTCCCTTCCCATGGCAGAGGATCCCTGTCAGAGGTTTCTAAAACAGATCCCTGAAGATTTCAGTGGCCAGAAACTTAGCATGAATGGAGACTATGGACACCACTGAAATAGACAGGCCCACCCTGAGCTGCTGTGCATGTGGTGATGTGCTGGGGTCTCCTCGTCCAGGCCCTTCACATTATTGCTAGAGAAAGTCACATGATTAGTCAATGGCAACTCCAGGGCCAGAAGCCAGAGGTTCTGGCCCCTTCTGGGCTGTAAGAGAGTAACCTGGGGCTTTAGGACAGGGGTTATTTGACATTAAGCAGGCAAGATGGGAGTGAGCGTGGGGGGAAGAGCAAAGGGGCAGGTGTGCTGTATTAAAATATTTAAACACTGCCACATCCACATAGAAGAGAAGCCCATATGAGCCCCTGTGCAGAACTAGATGACTAAATGACAAGCAGGTTTGTAGCTGGAGGTAGACAGGGAAAGTTCTGATGATAGGAGCTGTCCAGCTTGAGAGTAAGGTGGTGAGGCTTGGGGCATGTGGCTGAGGCCGATGGCCTCCTGCCAGAGGTTTCTGGGAGGCCATTCCAGGGCTGAGGCTCTATGGTTCTGGAATCTCTTGTTCAGCCAGAGCTGGGTGACTTCTCTCACCTGTACCCAGTGTCCTAGGTGGTAGGGGACTGCTCAGCATGCCTCAGATGGGAGCCACTGGCAAAGGAGAGGTTTTGCTGGCGTTTAAGGAAGAATAAGGATCTAGGGGTGGCAGGCAATGCCCCTGAGTAAAGCCAGCGGAGGGGGAGGGCAGGTTCTAAAGGGAAATACAGCAGTAAGCTTCCTGGGATAGAGACAGGAGTCCTCAACCTGACACCTACCTCACTTTCTTCCACCTGCTACTCTCAGGCCCCTGCCCAGGTACCAAGGGAGGATGATCATCACCTTTCACTTGTGAAGTGACAGGGAGGCATGAATCCACTGGTCATCACCCAGCACCACCCATGTTCCAAGATGCCAGGCCTGACCCATCCTGGGAACAGAATTCCAGCCAGTGCCCAAGTGGAGACCCATGGCACCAGACTTCCTATGCAGGGCTGAAGTCTCAGGTGGCCTTGGAAATCCACTGCTCAGGCCTTTCCTCCCCATGACAAAATCGTGACCACTGCAGAGTGGGAAAGGGCTTAAGGGTGAGGGATGCTCTTCAGCAAGGTGAGTGGCTTGTACTCCTCACAAACAAAACAAAACAAAACAAAAAACACAGTCCCTGTGCTGATGGTGGTGAGGACACTAGCCTCTGGCATTTATTGATATTATTCTGTCCGCACACTGGCAGCACCGAACTGAGATTCCAGCCTTGCTAACAATCTACATAATTCCTGCTTTCCACCCCAAATGTGGTCACACCACGGGAAAACACGCTGCTCAGCTACCACTTCCCAGGCTTGGCTCTGCTGGCCTGTCGCAGCCAACACAGTCAGCTGCCAGCCAGGCCTGCATGGGAGGTCACCAGGCACTGGGCGTGAATCCAGGAGGGCCCCAAGCAGACCCCTCCTTCCATGTTCGTGGCAGGGGCTGCAATCAAGGCAAAGTGTCCCTGCTTGTCCCCTGGGTGAGGCCCGGCAGGGTACACACAGACCCCCTCCACTTGGTCTTCAGAGGATAGGGATTCCAAGGCTACATTTGACAGCTCCTATTCTCAAGAATCCACCGGGTTTGAAGATCACTCAGAGGAACCCGCACTGAGTGTGACTCGTACGCCATCAACCCGGGGCTGAGGGTGGAAAGCAAGGGTCCGATTGAGCAGGGGCTACCCCAGGCCCGCGTGTCCCCGGCCCTAGCATAGGGAATGGGGTTGGCACAGGTAGGATTTCTCAAGCGAAGCGAGCAACCGCCTCGGGCTTCTGGAGCGCGGAGGCTGGTCCCAGGCTTGGGTGACACGGCCGGGAAGCTGGGGGAGGGGCGACGCGGAGGGCACCGAGGCCCGGCTCGCGAGGGCAGAGGGTTCAGGGACAGTAGCGCCGGGGACCCGCCCGGCGCGGCCGCCTTACCTCCTCGCCCTGGCCGAAGCGCAGTCCGAGCGCCGCGACGCGCTCCACGCGCAGGAAGCCGTCGGGGTCGCGGCCGCACACCTCGAAAACCTCGCGCAGGCGGCGCACGGAGCGCAGCAGAGCCGCGGGGGCGCCCGCCCAGCCCGCGCCGCCTGCCATCCGGGCGGGCCCCGCAGCTAGCCCGAGCCCCGCGCCGCGCGCCGCGCCCGCCGCAGCCCGCCCTGCGCCGCCATCGCCGCGCGCCCTGGGCCGCCGCCCGGCCGCCCGCCTGGGTCTGCGACGCGCAGCCTCCGCCCGGCGGCGGCGGCTCGAGTCAGCTGCGGCGCCGCAGCCCCGCCGCTCGGGGCGGGGGAGGGGAGGGGGCAGGAGGGGCGGGGGCCGCGCGCGAGCCCGAGGCTGGCGGCGGCGGCGGCGGGGACGCGGCAGACAAAAGGAGCCGCGCGCGGCCTCCGGAGCGGGGCAGCACCAGCCAGCCGGCAGCGGAGCGCGCAGCCGGCAGCCGCCTTCTCTGCGGACTCAGTTTCCCTCGGCTTAACTCGCCCCTTCCCCTAGAAGCCCTGGAGAGTGGCCTGCCGCGCCGCCACGGCGCGCAGCGGAGTGTTCTGCAATTCACAGCTGCCCCAAGGCCCCGCCCCTCCTGGAGGAAATCTTGGTCCCGAAGCCTGAGCCCCGGGACCACCCGGGCCGGGTCCAACAACTCCTCATCCGTGAGCTCTAAGTTCCTGGTCCCTCTACCTTGTGGTCAGCCCGTCCCTGCTTACTGGGTGTACCTTTTGTTAGCACCTGTCATTTTCAGAGAGCTCCTGGTGGGAGCTCTGGTGGGATTGACTGAATTCAAGGAAGCTGAGATTCAGACAGGATAGGGCACACAGCTTGGGAGAGGCAGGGTCAGGATTCATACCCAGATCTGGAAGCATCTAGACTCTGTTCTTCCCTTGCTCTGCGCTGCCCTAGAAAGAACAGTCTCCCTGCAACCTTCTGGTCTGAGACCCATAAAGGCTTCTCCAGCAGCACTTGTGGAGCCTGCGCAGGGGAAGGGGAAGGGCATTAAAAGAAGGAGCAGGGAACAGGCTCAGTTTGGAAGAGAGAGCTTGAGATGGCGTGAGAGGTAGAGAGGATCAGGGACCCGCAGGAGGAAGAAAATACGAGGCCCCTCCATTAGGCTTCCCTACCGCAGAGCCCAGGGACACCTGAAGCTTTGTGGATGTTGCATTCCCCTCTCACACCCCTGTTTCTCACACTCTCACACCTCCCTAGCCAACCTATCCACCCCAAGCTCAGAGCCCATGACAGAATTTCCAGCCTGAGCTACATTTCTGCCTCAGGTCCTCATTCTGACTCATAAGCCAGCTTCCCCACGCTGTAGGGCCAGGCTTGGTCTCCTCTTCTGGCTCCACCTACTTGCTCAGCACAAGAGGCCCTTGTGGTAATGGTTGCCCTCAACCCAAATGCAGGCTTTGGCTGAACTCAGTCCCACTTAAGTTTCCCAGTTTAGCAGACAGGGCTCCTCCTCTAGGAATCTTTCCCTGGCACCCCATCTTGCTTCCTAGTCTGAGTTTTAGGCCCTTCTCTCAGATGCTCACTTAGTTTTGTGATTCTTTGCTGTCCATCTTCCCCAATATGCTGGGAAGCCCTCCAGGGTAAAATACGTTTTAATCACCTCATGTCCCTGATCTCCAATCAAGAGTGGACATGGAGGAAGGTCCTGCCCAGAGAAGATGAGTTGGCCCTGTCACCTGCAGGAGCTGAGAGCAATGTACTGACCCAGACAGGAATTGCAGACGGGGCTACGTGGCCTCCCCTCTCTGAACCTGAGTTTCCAGTGCCTCACATGTGCGAGGCAAGTGCTGTTACTGAGCTACAACCCTAGCACAAGATACCAACAGTTTTGAGTCTCAATTTCCTCATGTATATAATGGGTTAATAATATCACTCTTGTTGAACCACTGAAGATGAGAAGGAATGCATGCGAAGGATTTGGGTATTACTTCCCCTCTGCAGGCCCTGTGAAAACTCCAGGAGGAAGTAAAGAAGGTTGAGGGGGAAAGGAAAGAGGCCAAGTGCAGGAGAACCAGCCAGGCCCTTGGCAGGAAGGTGGGAGTGGGAGCTGGGGCCACTGCCTGCCCTGGGAACTCTTCCAAGGTCAGCTCTTGCCCATTTTCTTACACAAGGTGCTCGGCACAGAAAGGAGATGGACAGAAGCTGGGGCTCCCCCTGGTGGGAGCTTCATATATTACTCTCAGAGCTCTGAGAATAAATCCCCCCAAAGCTGGGACAGCACATCACAGGCATGATCTCTGGGTTTGCCACATTCCTTTTATTGAGTGCCTATGTTGTATTGGATGTGCTGGGGAACAGAAAAACAGGAGAAGTCACAGCCCTGTCCTTGCCAAACTTGATACTGGGCAGTAATGACATAGTGTGATCTAAAGAGAGGAATCCCAGAAAAGCCTGCTAAGTGCCGACCCAAAAGACCTTCCAAGATGGTCCCATTTCTTTTTTTTTATTTTTCCTTTTTTGGTACCGGGGATTGAACTCAGGAGTACTTGACCACTGAGCCACATCCCCAGCCCTATTTTGTGTTTTACGTAGGGACAGGGTCTCACTGAGTTGCTTAGTGCCTTGCTGTTGCTGAGGCTGGCTTTGAACTCGCGGTTCTCCTGTCTCAGCCTCCCAAAGTGCTGGTATTATAGGTGTGCGCCACCACACCTGGCTTAAAATGTAATTCATCTTTATCTCAAAGCTGTCACAGAGAACTCTCACACATTTTTTTTTTTTTTTTTTTTTTTGCACCAGGGATTGAACCCAGGGGCGCTTAACCACTGAGCCACATCCCTAGCTCTTTTTTGTATTTTATTTAGAGACAGGGTCTCACTGAGTTGCTTAGTACCTTGCTGTTGCTGAGGCTGGTTTTGAACTTGCGATTCTCCAGTCTCAGCCTCCAAAGTGCTGGGATTACAGGTGTGCACCACCATTCCCGGCCAAGATGGTTCCGTTTCTAAAGTTATTGGGTTCTTAGAGGTGGATCTGGGACTAGGGCCCCAGAGCTCCCAACATCTTGATCCAAGAGCTCAAAATGCAGCTCCATGTTGGGGCCTCACTGCAGAACTGGGAACCCGGACTGGAAGGGTTGCCCCAGGGAAGCAAGAGGTCCCTTGGTAGAGGGAAGAGCAAGATGGTTGGGCACTTCCCTTCTGTCCTCCTTGTGTTCCAGGTGATCTCTGATTCTCCAGGTGATTTCCAAAGCTGCAGCAACATCAGCAGGCTGGGACTACGCTGGGAAATACACATGGATGGGGCAGTGGGATTCAGACTCACTGTCTAGAAAGAAATAGGTTTGGCCGTGTCCCTATCCCACTGGAGCACCTCAGTGGCTTCCGCTGCCTGTGCTGGCAGAGATAGTGCCTTCACTCTCTCCTGCCTGTCCTGACCCCTCAAGAAACAGCTCAGCTCCCTTTTGTCTGGGGTGGCAGTGGAGGTTGTTCCTATCTCCTCCCCCTTTACATTCCTCTGGCCAATTTCTGTCCTAGATTCTGAGGATGTGGCACTTTCTACTGGAAGCAGTCTCTGACCACGCCCTCCCTCCCCCTGGCTGGCCTCTCCCCTGTGCTCCTGCAGCCTACTGCAGAGAAGAGGAAAGTGCACACTGTGGGGGTCGGGCTGTGGCGAGGGTGGATGAGTTCATGTGTGTAACGTCAGAACAGTGCCGGCACCACCGCTATCCCCTATCACAAGTGCATCTGGGAAGAGGTATGAAGGGTTATGTGAGTGACATGAGGTCCCTGAGAATGAAGATGGTCTGTTTTTCTTTTGATTTCTCTAGCTTTCAACAGTGCCCGCTACACACACACACAGACACACACACACACAATCTGAGAAGGAACCAATTAAGGAATGGGCAAAGATGGTGCAGCAGGCTGAAAAATGTTGCCTAACAATACCCACGTCCTAGTCCCCAGGATCTGTAAATGCCACCCTATTAGGAAAAGGGTCTTTGGATCTGGAGATTGGATCCAATTGGTCTAATTGAGGATCTGGAGATGGGAGATCATCCTGGGCTGTCAAGGGGCGGGGGGGACCCTAAATGCAATCACATATATCCTTAGAAAAGAAGGATCAGCAACAGACTTAACACAAAAGGAGGGTAATGTGAGGGGCGGGGACAGAGATTGAAATCTAAAAGCAACCAGAAGCTGGAGGAGCCAGGAAGAGAATCTCCTGAGCCTCTGCAAGGAACACAGTCCTGCCAGCACCTGTGTTTCAGCCTTTTGGCCCCAGAATTGAAAGAATAAATTTCTTTTGTTTAAGCCATCGAGTTGCATGTAGCTTAGGGCTGCACAATAGCCACAAATAAATGAATATATATGGTTTAAATATCATGTGTAAGTTTAATTAAAGGTTGTAGGTTTTAGAATTCAAAACAGCTGAGCTATGCACCAAAGTCTGCTACTCTTTAAGCCCTGGGATTCTGGACAGGTTAGCTTCTCTGAGCTTCAGTTTCCTTGTCTGTAAAGGGAGGATTGTAGTTCTTAATTTGCAGAGGTCCTGCAGAAAATGTTTGTGCCAGTCCTGGCATGATCTGGCATGTGGTGGTTATTCTTGTATCAGTATGGAGTGGCTTTCGACTAGTGTAGAAGAGGGTGCATTTCTGTATTTCACCCATAGGTCTTGACTTCAGCATCTGTCTTGTCAGGAAATGGGGAAGATTCACAGTTCTTCTTGCTTATAACCCTCTGAGTTTTGTTATTTTTTTAAACCATGAATAATTATCGCTTTGGAGGGGAAGAAGGTGGTGTGAACTTCTTTTCCTTTTTCACCTGTCTCAAAATAAACCTCAGTCTGCAGAGAAAGTGGCCATGTGCTCAGAGGCACAGCTAGCTCTGCTTGCGGGTGCCAAGGACCCTGGCTGGACTGGGGGCACCAGCGTTCTTATGACAGGTCATCTTGGGACCTTATCCTTCCTCTGCTGCAGGAGCTCATGCAGGAAGGGTGTCCAGCCAGAATCTTTTCCAACCCTCAGAAGCAGGACTAGCTGCTTGCTAAATTTCCTTCCAGGATTCTTAGAAGAAATGGTGAAAACCTTGCTAATTCTACCCAAACTGGGCTCCAAATCCTATCATCAGCTGCAGAAATGGCCTGTAAGAGTGGCTTTCTGGCAGGGCATTTACCTGTGGGTTCCTTAAGGTTTAAGAAGCAGCCTGGGTCTTACCTCCTACCATAAGCTCCTGCTTCTGGCCTTCTCTGCTGCCCCCTTCTGCCTAAAAGAAAAACAGGTCCTAAGTCCAAGCTTGGGTTGCAAGCTGGGGAAGCCCTGTGCAGTTCTAATGCCCTCTTTCTGAAACACCGGTGACTACACTTAGGAACATATTTATTGAGCACTCACTAATCTCAAACATTGTGAGGCAGACTCCAGACTCAACACGGAGGTGATCAATGGAGTGCCTGCTTGCCTTGCACAGGCTGCTCCTCTCCCTAGAGTGTCCTCCCTCTCTACCCCCATAGTCATCTTCGGTTGCCACCTCCTCCAAGAAGCCTTCCCTGAGTCGGTTGCCCTCACTGCTCTCCTCCTGTGGAATTTCATGCAGCCCCATCTACACTGTTTTTATGATACAAGGCAAGGCCCTGTCCATCCACTGTCCCTGGCCTGGTCAGGACACCAGGCTCACTTCTTAAAGCTGATGGGATCATTCCAAGATCAGGAAAAGGGATGCAGGGTAAAGAGTCAAGGGTGAAGGTAGTGCTGTCAGAGGAGAAGGAGGAGAACGGGGATGGGGAGCAGGTGGCTGGAGCTGAAGAGCTGAGGACAGTGGGTCACAGTTAGCGTGCATACCTTCACTGTGCATCTACATGACTGCATGCTTTATATTCTTGAAGGCAAGGACTCACCCTCCCTATCAACCTGGACAGACTGTCAGCTGGGAACAGAAATACCAAAGTGACAGTATCTGGTGACCAGTGCTCTCTCTGGGTGAAGCAGCTGCCTGAAAATCTCTAAACCAGTAATGCAAATAATCCCCTAAGGACGGAAACGAACCCAGCTCCCTGGAATCTAAATTGGGCAGAAAGCCTCCTTTTGACAAAAGGAAACAGATAAATATGTCCAGGAGATGAATGATAGTTAATTCAATACCCGAATAAATTCCACTATTATGCATACCTTTTATAGTACAATTAAAAGCATTATCCTCACCTCTTAAAAACAATCTGCCTTTTGTTTTTAAAGTAGAATGTTCATTGTAAAAATATAGACAAATATTCAAAAGAAATCAAGATGCATTTCCTTTTCATCTTTTCCTATGTATGAACTACATAAACTATGTATGCGTGTATATATATATTTGTATTTGTACTTATTTACATAATTGGGGATCAGCCTTCATGTACAATTTACTCTTGATTCTACTAGAAGTTTTCCCCCAAATTTAAACACTACTCTTTAAGCCTCCTGGCCTGCCCCATCCCACTTCACTTTTTTGTGGTGCTGGGGATGAATGCAGGACTTGCACATCCTAGGCAAGTACTCTACCACTAAAACACATCCCCAAGGCTTGCCCATTTAAAAAAATATATATATTTTTAGTTGTAGATGGACACAATACCTTTATTTTATTTGTTTATTTTTATGTTATGTTGAGGATCGAACCCAGTGTCTCACACGTGCTAGGCGAGTGCTCTACCACTGAGCTACAGCCCCAGCCCAGGCTTGCTCGTTTTTAAAGGAAACAGCTTCTAGAAAGTAGTAGATGAGTATAGGTGATTTAACCAACATTCTGGTTGTCTTCAGAAGTTCTGATATTACAAATAATACTTTGACAAAAGTCAGCTCACTCTTTATTTGTCTAAGGCTTGATTCCTAGACACAGTATTTCTGGGGTGAGCAGTGTGGACATTTTTAAGGATGGTGATACAGAAAATGAGGCCCAGTGCAAGTCCACCAGACCAGTCTTGACCGTCACTAGGTAGTAAACCCTTCTTTGCTAATTTGACAAATGAAAATTGTATCCAAGCCTGGAGCAGTGGCACGTGCCTATAGTTCCAGCTACTGGGGAGGCTGAGGCAGGAAGGTTACTTGAGCCCAGGAGTTCAAGGCCAGTGAGGGTAATAGTGAGAACCTATCTTAAAAAAAGAAAAAGAAAAAGAAAAAAAGGTATCCCACTCTTTTAGTTGTATTTTTTGTTTACTAAAGGGTGCAATGACTTTTTTCATTGTGTAGTAATTAGCAATTGATACAGTGTGTCCTTTCTGTGGATTAGCCATTCATATTTGCCTTTTTTGTTTTTTCTACTGTCTTTTCTTTTTTTTTTTTTAATATTTTTTTAGTTGTAGATGGACACAATGTCTTTATTTTATTGCTTTGTACGTGGTGCTGAGGATCGAACCCAGGGCCTCACGCATGCAAGGCAAACGCTCTACCGCTGAGCTACAATCCCAGCCCCTCTACTGTCTTTTCTTAAAATGGATTTTTAAAAAATTTTTTACTAGTTGTTGTTGAACCTTTATTTATATGTGGTGCTGAGAATTGAACCCAGTGCCTCACACATGCTAGGCAAGCGCTCTACCACTGAGCCACACCCCAGCAACCTTAAAATAGATTTCTATTAACTGTTTATAATAAGATCTATAAATGGCTATTGGTTAGCCTTTTAATTTTGTGTGTAATTTTGTTGGACATGGGACATTTTAAAACCTGGTAAGGTAGTCAAAGCATGATCTTTAGGATATCTTCCACTGCTTTTATGTTCAGAGTCCTTTTCTAGGGTGACAGTCACTAATGTTTTTGCCAACATTTCTAGCTCACCTCCTTCTGGACAGAGTAGATTTTTTTCTGGACCCTATGACTTGGTGAAGCTGTGAGACAAGTTCTAGCAATGACTGAGCATAAGTGACTACACATCTGGCCTGAGCCTTTGCTTGCTGATAACACTCTGTCCAATCTGGTAGCCACTAGCCACATGTAATTATTCACACTTAATTAAAATTAACATTAGAAATATGAGCTTCGATTCTCACTAGCCACATCTCTAGTGTTCAACAGCCACATGTGGCTAGTGACCACTATATCGGACAGGGCAGCCTGGATTCTCTTTCTGGCACCACACAGTAGTAGCTAATCAGTCACTCTGAGGCCTTGGGAAACTGGGATGAGCAGTTCTGCTGACCCGTGATGGATGTGTAGCAGAGCGGAAAACACACTCTTGTGGCTTTGAAGCAAGAGAAATTTGGACCTTACTTGTGCTCTTTTTTTTAAACTACAGCATAAAGTGGATCTGCTAGCCTGTTCCATTCTATTTATCAAGTCAAATCACCATTATATCACTGGTTTCTTTTTTCATTTTTTTTTCTGCGCTGGGGATGGAATCCAGGACTTTGCACATGCTAGGCAAGTGCTCTACCAGTTAGACCCAACGCCTCATCACAGTTTTAAATATTAACAAATTCTCTTTTACTAGTAGGTAAAATTTCCAATTACTCTCTTAATTTTTGTTTCTTAGCCATTTTTTGTTTCTTGTTTATTCTCTAAGGTGAACTAGGATCATTCTGTCTGGATACATTGTTGCTGGGATTGTGATTGGAATTGTGTTTGATCAGGACATTCAGTGGGAAGAACTGGTACTCTGTAAGAGCCACTTTCCCCATCCAGAGCCATGGTGGACCTCTCCATTTACTGGGTGCCCGTCCAGCTGAGCCCCTCACATGCCTGTCTGCTGAGCAGCACGGTGCTGAGTCAGAAGTGATGGTAGAAAAATAAGGACAACATTGTGACTTACAAAGCAAAAACAAGTCTTTTTAAAGAGCCATACTCTATCTTTCTATTCCTTCCTTCCTCTCTGCTCTTGTGGGGTTGAAATGGCCTCTTTTTTTTTGTAATAAATTCCCTTGCACGCCAAAACCCAAAATCACTGCTAGATTTGTGTGTGTGTGGTTGTTGCTTACTTCTAAATATGTAAGTTGACCAAATGTATTTTGGAAAACTTACTGACCCGTGAAATCTCAAATTCTGGATTTTTTTTCTTTCACAGTGCAGGGGCTTGAACCCAGGACCTCACACATGCTAGGCAGAGGCTCCTACCACTGTGCTGCTCTCCAGCCCCAGGATTAGAGTTTCCAATAGGTCTATCTTTATTACACAGACTATCTCTATCTTTGGGATTTTGCATTGGGGGGTGCTACAACAAATGAGGTCTTTGTTCCTGTTTTTCTTTTTATAAAGTTCTATGTTATGTTTTATATAGTCTCTGCCTTAAGTGTTACGTATCAACCATCTACTCAGCACCTTTGAGCAAAGCCTTGTCCTCTGCTGGAAGCCCACCGTCTAACCAGGGAGTTAGGAAGACAGTTGCTGATCACAGGACTCTAAGGAGGAACTGTCAAGGGAGCAAAAGATGTGCTCTCAACACAGCTCGAATCAATTTAGGAAAATAGGGTATCCAGGAAATTTGCTCAATGACTGACTTCTGCAAACTCAAAAAGACTTGGTCAGACCAGAGACCCAATGCCTAATAGAAGAAAAAATAGGCCCAAATCTGTATCATGTTGGATTAGGACCATACTTCCTTAACAAGACTCCTATAGAATAAGAAGTAAAATCAAGAATCAACAAATGAGATGGATTCAAACTAAAAAGCCTCTTCTCAGCAAAAGAAAAAATCAATGAAGTGAACAGAGAGCCCACATTCCGGGAACAAATCTTTGCCACGCACACATCTGATAC